>BGZK01000935.1:0-245989 GCA_005406025.1 Eumeta japonica
ATCGTTCAAAACATGTCAAAGTGAAATTTAAGAAACGGAATATTTCTTACTTTGAAATTTTAAATAACTATTCAAAAAAAAAATATATTATTAAAAGTGAAGAGCGAGCGAATTACATGACACAAAAATATTAGCGTATAATTTATCCACTCTACCCTGAGCAGGCAGTACCCTGCCTACCTTAAGATGTTAATAAAAAAACTAATCCATTTTGCATTAAAAATTGTTGCTATATAGAATATGGTAACCACTGTTTCAATAACGCAATCTTTTCGTGTCGGACCGAACGCAGGCGAATAGAACGCTTTACGATCCGTCGGTTGTTGGTGCTATGCTGGTTGGCTCACTATGTAGTAGAAGCGGAACCTTGTCGAATTTTGGATGAACACTATATGTCTACAGAGGTGCAGTTTAATGAGACGGTAATACGTGTATTATTTCAGATGCAAGACGCAGGCTCAATAAGAGTGTATAGTGACTGTGCAGGGTGCATGCGTGTTCCGATGCTCTTTTATTTTTTTTTTACTGCACTATTTTGATTCATTCGATTCGGTAAAATTGATACGGCTCAGATACAGAATTCGTCATCGATTGGAAATCATACCATTCAAGCAGCTATGCTGTTTCGCATCACTAACGGCGCTGCTACACGGCAATCATAAATGACTATCGGCATCCATTGACGAGCCTATCGTCATGGAGTCGCCGGTTTCTATATCACGTGGTCGACCCTTTGAAAGATTACCCAATCTATTTCGTATACGTGCATGATACATTTCGGAAGTAAAACTCGTGCAAACTGTATTTACATAAAGTATACTAAAACCGATGTACAAAATGTTTTGAGTTCAAAATTCGTCTATATATCTATATGAACTATGTCACCTATAACGTTATAATAGGAAGTATGATCACGCTATATATATATATATATTAGGGCGACTCAAAAAAACGATTATTTTTTTTCGAGTCTCCCGTGAAAATATGTTAGCATATCATGTTTTAAGAGCCCTCTCCAAAGGACAGCTCAAAAAAAATTTTTAAAAGGTCGCTCACAATTTTTCAATAGTTCGGTTCGAGTTTCGGTTGCGGCCGTTGTTAACCGCTGGTGAATTTAAATCAATGACAGTTTTTACTGAAACTGCTTTCGCCCGAAGCGAAGAAGATTGATGTACAAATTGTCACAAATTACCTTAGTGCGGATATTTTGAGAAATTTTGGATTTTTAACTTCTCACTAAGAAAGTTGAAAATTTTCTAAAATTTTCGGGAAGTTATTGGTTTCATCCCATTTTGCAAAAATCGATCTCGACGTTCTGAGGGCCTAGGAAGCTTCCCTGGTCATCCCTGAGATGATGTCCGTATGTCTGTGTGGATGTGTGTGTGTATGTGTGGATGTATGTAAACCTCTTATAACTTTTAAACGGCTTGACCGAATCGAACCCACTAAACGGCGTTTCAAAGAGTTTCACCAAACTTAAATTTCCTGAAAGTTTGGGTCGATTTGGACCGGTAGATTTTGAGAAATTTTCAAAAAAGTAAGAAAAAAAATTTTTAAAAGTGGTTTTTTCAAAATTACTTTAAAATGGCATGACTGATCAATTCCAAAATCTAATCAGTTCTTAACCTATTAAAACTACGTCGATTGCCGCAAACCGGGTCAAAATGGGTTGATTCGTTTGTGAAAAATCGTTGTCGAAAGAAATCGAAAAAAACAGTTTTTTTGGAATAACTACGAAACGGATTGACGGATCGATTTCAAATTCTAAACAACTTTTGACCCTGTAAAAACACGTCGATTGCCGCAAACTGGGTCTAAATCGGTTGATTCGTTTGCGAGAAATCGTTGTCGAAAGAAATCGAAACAAACCGTTATTTTGAAATAACTACGAAACCGATAAAATTAGCGGGAAGTTGCAGAGTTGGCCTTTAGGGTCAACTGTTTTCCACATTTTTTTCGATTATTAGATATATAAGCAGCCTTAATTCAATTATTTAACCCATTTTATATAGTACCTAAAAATATTTTAATACCTATCAAAACTTTACACGTAAAATAACGATTACAAAATTTCCTAAAAAATATTGTTTTAAAGTAAAATCTCTTTTTAGGAATAAAAAGTAAGTATTACAGATATGAAATAAAATATAATTTCAATTCCAGAACCTTTTTACAGAATAACTAATACATACTTTATTATGAAATAATACACTCGTTGATATTAAGGTTAAACACGGTATTGGCAGGATATACGAAAAAGAGTACAAAAAGACTATCTTTTTTAGAGTATGGAAAAACATACCGAATTTAATTTCACTTTATATTTAAAGTCAGTAATGTGTAAATAAACGTTTCTTTTAATAAAAAAACATGACGAAATAAAAATGTTATCGAATGTCATGTGACAGAGGAAAATATGATTGCTTTTGTATGATTAGTTATTAATATACTGAAATTGACCAAATATAAAAAAAAAAAAACGAAATAATAAAAATGACGATTTTTAAAATGGCAACACTTAAACGTCAAACAATGGAGCGGTGAATGAATTCTTGTTATTATTATCGGCCATAACCTTTTTATTATATTTTTACACCTTTTATTTTATTTAATTTAACATTGGAATAACGTTTTTAAACGTAAGTGTAGATTCCTTATCTCATCCATAGCAGAATAAATATGGTTTTATTGATGTTCCATTGTGATTAAGTCATAAAAATGTACTTTGAAAAACATAATTAGAGCATACAATTAAAGCGTGTGCAGTTATTTCATGAGACCGTCGAGTTATTGTCTTCGTTTACGTTATAAAGCGCCATTTTGTTGAGATCCAATCTATATTTGTGTGAATTGTTTTCAGTCAATCTTTAATTGATGCTTTATTTAAATTACCAGTCAATAATTTATTAAAATTATAAAATATCGTGATTAAACCATCGTTATTGTTAGTAAATCTGTTTATACTAGATGTTATTTTAAATGCTTTAATTTTTTTTAATTAATCATTTGAAAGAAACAAATGTTTGGAATGTAAATTTATTGTAATTATAATTTTTTTAAATAATAACTAGGTTAAGTGTAGTGACTTAGTAGTATGATTCATAAGTATTCATATGACATGTTAATGATCATTATTTTGTTTTATCTTACAATGTATTAATTTTCGTAATATTTTATTTGATGATTAGAAAAATAAATGGTCAATCAAATTTTAAAATTCTGTTGTAATTGTAGTATTATTTTACAAAAATTATAGGTTAACAATTTAGGAATCATGTTATTTAAAAATTATTCTGTATCAAGCTTACATTGACAGTTTCAGGTTAATAAACTATAACTTTTTATTAGCTTAAAAAGATGCAGCATAGGGAATGTTCATATAAATTAGTGCTATTGCATTTCGTTTTAAACATATTCAATTCAATATTTAATTAACATGTCAGTAATAAAAGTAATTTGTATTTTTAGATGTTTTGTGTGCAAGAAAGGAGACATTGACTGATCCATTTGCTGGCATTAAGGAAACAGATCCACTGGATACAACAGTCCATACCATATCCGATTCCAGTGATGATGAACCGAGTCCAAAAAAGGCAAAGATGTACGATTCACCATCTCTGAACTTGAAGGTTTATCAGATACCAGCTTACAAAAATACTCAACCAGACTATGAAGCATTAAAGAATGATGCAACTACAATACTACCAAAGTTTGTTAATAATCCATTGAACTTAGCCAACCCCTTAGCTTTTGTCACAAATTCATTTACCAGACCGTACCAACAAAGATATTCTTTGCCCACTCCGAAAATTCAGCACCCATCGAGTCCAAATTTAAATAAAACAATAGACGCTAACGGCACGGTCATAAGATACAAAAAAAATGGCGAGATAGCAAAGAAGAGAGGCCCACCGAAGGGTTATAAAAGAAAACCTAAGGCTGCGCAGCCTTTACTACAAGTTCCGGAAAGCATGAACAGTTATTTAAATCAAGCGCAGAATGCGATTCTAACTAGTCTGCTAGCGGCCACCCCAAATTTCAATATTAGTAATTTGAAAAATTTTGTGGAGATATTTCCCACGAATATTACACAGCATCTGCCTGTACCGCTGCCTGCACCAGTGCCTGTTCCACAAGTTAAGGTCCCTGATGGTGAGTAATTGTATAAAATGTTTGTCATTGTTTTATATATAGATCTACATTATTTACATAATTTATTTATTGATATAGTACTATAAATTAATATTTAATATGAAATATTTATCATCAACCGACTTAGAGAAATATGTAGATAGTACTATATTTTTGCTGAAATAGAACCATGTACCTACTAAAATGGAAAATACTAGATATTCATTTTCTGCATCTTACCAATGACAAAAAACTGGGTTATTTATAAAAGTGTTCTCACTTTATTTAACCATCATTTTCTGTCTAACATAAATGCGTGTTAAAATATCATTTGGCTGCTACATGATCTGTATTTATAATAAAATTGCAAACAGGGCGTGTTTGGACTTTAAGATTGGTTGATTGGTGTGAATAATATTGCCAAATAGCAATAAATTAATTATTACTCTAGAAAGCATATTTATATCTTTCATTGCAGAAATTCATAAATTTCCCAGTACAGAATATTACAAAATCATAGGATGGGGTAAAAAAAAAAATCGGTCAATTTTGATGTTGTAGGCTTAATTAGTTTTGCAAATTAAAATGTGTATTTTAATGAAACTTGTTACAGTCATATAAATTATTCATAATCATACACTATATATATTTTATATAGCTAAAATTTTACAATACTATAAGAGTGATATATTTCTTTTTTAATGTGAGTCAATTTATCTTCACTATTGCATCTTTGGATAACTGAAAATTGTTCATTTTGTGACTTCTAAAATCTTTATTTAAACTTATCTTGAAGGATATTTCATAAGGAAGGATTATACTTTAAAATACTAGAATGGTGACGTAAAGTAGAATTTAAGTTCCTAAATAAATATTAAATGATTTATTCACCCTATTCATACACAGTGTGAGTAGCAGATTTGTATGGAAACTGCAATCGATACGAAGGCTCCAGTGTCTGCGTCAGAATAAATGGGGCATACACTGACTGGTTTGACATCGGCAGGGGTGTCAGACAGGGATGTGTAGCTTCACCGTGCCTGTTAAACCTGTTCATGGATAGCAGTCTGTTTTATTTGAAAGAGTATGAGTGTGGACTAAGAATGGATGAGCTGTTTCCTCTTGTATGCTGATAACCAATTCTTGCATAATTATTCTATTGGCTTGCGAGTTGTTAGCGATGGTAAATAAAATGAATCATTCTGTTAAAAAAGTAAATGTCGACAAAGCTTAAATCATCTATACATATACATATATAGTGTCTCAAGACAAGCGCGCTTGGCTATCCATAATAGAGTTCTATCTGAACCTTTACACATAATATTGAAAACTCAATATGAAAAAAAAAGAGTAGAATCAATGCAGTGGAGATGCAATCTCTGCATAGTGAGTGTGGGCTGTCTTTCTTGTGTAAAAATAGTGATGTCAGAAAGCGTTGTGGTTTGAAAGAAGTAGTAACTATAGGAGAAAAAGGTATAGTTTGAAAGTAGACTTAAAAAATAAATCTATAGAGTGAATGTGTGTGATGGATAGATCGGCTAGGGTTGCTTTAGAAAATTGTATACAGACCAAATTAGTAGTATGTTGAGAAAGGTCAAGCTCTAAGTATCCAAAACCGATGAACCACAATCATGATTATGAAAAAACTAATGAATGTCAGTGAAGCAATAGCGATGAATGGACCACACCATGTTGAAAGCTATAGTATTTGAATAAAAATAAATACTTTTTAGCACATAAGCTCATAAAACAGCACTTTTGCATGCTTTGAAAGTTGAATAATGTTTAAATATAATACGAGCAATGAAGATTTTACATATATATTATAAATTTTCACTTTTGCAGGTTATGAGCATGTAGAATTGCATCTGGATCCGGCGGACTGGTTTCCGGAAGAGCCCTACAAAATGGTCTTCAGCAGAAAGAAAAATCAAAAGTGGAAAGCGTTTCCATATAGATGTGAACACTGTTTTAAGGTATTTCTAAAATATTTTAAATACATAATCTTAATACTCACTAATATGAAATCAATTGCAATTGATTTTTTTTTCAACCGTGTTTATGTTCGTGATAAAATTATTGCATATTATGGATGTAGCACCGAGTTTAAATGTCCCGACTTTTTATATATGGAGGTTCATTTCGAATGCACCTGAGTTACTTGTTAGGCAAAACTCACCAGCCTAAAGCACCAATTTACAAATAGAAGATACTAAGTATGAATTTTGATGATGGGTCTATTGACCTTCGAGTTTCAAATTTGAGTCAAATGAAATCCACTTTTTAATGCCACTAAGAGCATATTTAAGCTGTCTGTTCTGGACTTTACCATTTAGGTAACAATGGTCATGAACAACTCTCAACATGCATTGGTTCAGAATATAAAACCTAGGGTTATGTCAATTGGAAACAAACCGATTTTAAAAGGTGTGCAGCAATCAAAAAGCTTAAACAACACAAATACATAATTGCATTCATGACTTTAGTCTGTTTGGTTTCTATTTAAAATTTTTAAAGAAACGTAAAGTGCTAGTCGGTAAATATTAAGTACCCTTGATTGTATTTTAATGATACATCCAAAACATTTTATAGTTTCATTTTACCTAAGAATTACATGTTGACTTATGGATTAAGTTACTCAATGTTATTGATATGGTGGTGTAAAAATGTGGTAGGGCTTTGAAGGCAAAAATTTTATGCTTAGACATAACATTATGATAACGATGGGTTACACCAAAAATGAAATGTTATTTGTAAACGTAATCCATAAGATTTAACAGATTGTTCATACATTAACTGCCAAATTTTACAGATTACTATTACAAATTATGCTTTGGTGCGACCCCCTGTAAAATTATAAAAAAAAAATAAAACTGCCTTTAATTTGAAATAGCAGTAAAATTTATAGTGTTTTTTTATAGGGTTATCGTGTGGTATCAACGCTATTGTCTCATGCAGCAGAGAGGCATGGCAGCGTACCTAAAGATTTGGCAATACCATGCCCATGTTGCCAACACGTCTCGACGAGAAGGAAACATCATAAGAAACACCTGGAGACGCATATGTCGAGGAAAGGCAGGATATTCTGCTTGTATTGTATTCCGTTGGGTGAGTAACTGTGATTTATATGATGTATAAAAAGACAGATTTTTAGTTATTTATTTATTGAAAATGATATGACCTAGTAATTTGTGATGCATAATTTATTTTTCTTTACTCAAATTACAATTTTTTTAATTTTTATTTATATGTTAGGAACAGTTATCTGTTGTTTTTATCAATAAATGTAGCTTTCGATTTATTTGTAAAGTAGGTTACTAATTTTCATATATATTTGTTCAAGAATGTTGAAGGGCATCATTTTAACAAGACATTTCAATGTATTACAAAAAATTGTTTATTTGACCTGTATATAAGGGTCCTTGCTTAAGTGTTTTTTTATAAGGTATTGTTTAAATTTTTAACCAGTTTTAACTCAACCGATTCAGCTGAAATTTTGCACAAATTCTGATTTTGGTGACTATACAATAATGTATACTCAATATTGTAATGTATCTGAAATCAGCACTGCCCTAAGATGGCAGATTACTTTTTATTTTATAATCTCTGTAATATTATTATCATTTGAAAGAATTGACAAATATACTATAATAAGTTAAAAGCAACTTATCTAATTCCCCACGACCTCCTTAACCTGTGCGCCAAATAAAAGAGTATCAAAAATTGGAGAATGTCATATTATTCTAATTTAATATGACGCATGTTCCAAGATGGTAGGCTAAATTTTTTATTATCCTTATCACATGGGTGTGAAATAAATGGATTTAATGAATAAGTATAATGTTATTTCAAATTTAATATGGTAGGTTATATTATAATCAAGTTACTGAAGATTTTCTAAATGCGGTACATGACTGCATAATTAGGTTACATAGGGATCTTTAGCATTTTCTGTAATCTGTCTAGGATAAGGGAACTTTTAAGATCAAATCTGGAATTAAGTACCCTAAGGCGTGCGTAAGGTTCCACCTAAAATATGACATACCCGATTCCAGGCAAGGCCATGCTGAGGATGAATAGCAATTAATAAATTAAAGAAGTATTGTGAAGTTTTGAAAAATATACTATGCCAATATACAACATCGGGGTACCATAGCATATCTTGTTGTGTTTAAAGTTTTGCCTTCTAATTGAATCACCAGCGAGATAGATCATACAGTTGTCTGATACTCAAGGGAATAAAATGGAAAAAGAAAACAACTACTCAAAAAAAAACAAAAGGAGGCTAGAAAAAGCTAAGAACAAACCCTAAAAGAAACTTGCCTAAAAAGACCTGGAAACAGAACATACTAAATTTAAAATAAGTAACTAAAAGGCACAAATAAAATAATCTATAAAAAACCTTTTCACAAACAGCCTTTTGTTTAAGCTATGTACTACTAAAACTAACAAACTGAGTTGAAATTATTGTTGGTGATTATTTTTAATTGTATTATTCCTTTTCAAGAAGTTTGTCATACAATTTGGCAATAAACAAACCTTTGACAAGTTGTCATTTAAGACTGTGTAATGAAATCGGTTGAATTGATTTTATGAATGCTTCAGCACAATTTGGTATTTGATAAAAGTATTTTTTTTGTGTCAAACATAAGCTTGACCGTTTTTAAAAAGAGCCATGTGCAATTCAACAGCCACAGTTTGTTAACCATGGTATTGCGTTAATGAATTGTATGTAAGTTGTTAAAAGGAAAATTAAAATTCTTGCTGTTCATTTTGTTGGCCATGTTTATTTGCTCTTTTCACATGGAAAAGAAGAAATGATATAAGGTTTGAGAAGGAGATGTGAAGTGAGAGGGTGGGAAAGAATAGAATTGAGACAGAGAGAGCTAGAGGGAAGGGATTGAAATGATGTATAGCGTCGATTGGGATAGTCATTACCATACTTTTACTGTGTACTACACGTGATACCTTCTATGAGAAATAAGCTTGGCCTAGTACAGCTTTTGTTCACTTTAGTGAAGGCGGAGCCACTTAGCACTTATGAGGTGAATTCCCAACCGAAAAACTTAGTTCTTAAAAACATACTAGGTGATGTACGTAATAAACGAGAGAAGCCAAAGTGCTGTGTAATGGTGACGGCAAACTTCTTAATTTAATATCATAGCTTTTTACAAATTATAGTTATTTATTACTTAGCGACATGTATGTATGAGACTATAAAGTATGACTGGCTTATTTGCATATTAGAACTGCACGCGCCTGCATATATGAAAAAATAATGTGAATTGTTCACATATCTCCAATGTATAGGTATATGTAAATGTGTAGGGTGTATGTTGAAGTAATAGATTTATGTTTGACAATATGTATTATTTTTATCCTAGCCTATTTTTTTCTAATAATATATGTAATTATTTTAAATATTATATTAGCCATTTAAAATACATCAACTTTGGAATAAGTCAATATAAAATGGTCATGACAACATTTTGTATTTATACAAAATTAGCTATCTTATTGGACGTTCTCAACCTATTCTTGTCTTTATTTAGTTACATCAGGCATGTGCTAATGTTATTATTATTACTATAAACTCACGCTTGTTTCCCAGAGGGGTAGACTAACCACAGATTTTCATGTGGTTATGATCTTTACTTATTTCTCTTACAGCATTGACATGTATCAATTGTTTCATCCATAGTCATCCATTGCAGGAGCTTAAAGTTTGGCTCTTTTTTAATATGTTACCAGTTTGGTCTGCATAAGATGTTCTAAAGCGACATTTGTCAGCCCTTGCATCACACATTCGCATTTTACACAATGATTTCTTAATACAAATCTGCTTCATCAAAATTCCTAATTAAAAATTTTATCCTTTCCAGCCGACCCGAACGAGCCATACGTGAAGGAGCCTGAAAAGTATCCGTTTGATAAATTCCCCCAGTACTGGTATGCCAATGAGGAGTCGCTGCGGCTGCACAAGAAGAGAAAGCATCCCTATGCGGCTATGTTCAACTACAATTGGTTTTGCAGTTGGGGCGAAGGCGTCGCTAATAGTTAATTATTCGAGGTAACCTTTCCATAGGTCACTCGAAGAGATCTGAAACTTGTAAGATTTGATGGTTACGAGTAGTTATTAAGGTCGCTGGTTGCACGTGTCATCCATGTTGTATATGTGCTGATTGTTTTTGTGTAGCACCCAAGGATGGAGCGTTTAGGGTGAGTCTTCATACAAGAATTTAAAATTCATGAAGTATTGTGAGGCTATTCCGAACAATAAATACCTTACACACCTTATTGTATTCGAAAATTTTGTATCTATAAAATTTTAATCCTCTATATACATATGAAAATATATTAATATGGTAGATATAAATATGCAAATGTGAAAAATTGCATATATATTTTTTTCAATTCATACATCTTTATTATTGATAATCCATTGTTTACATATTTCTCAAACTTCTTATTTATAAATTTAAATACATTAAAAGTTTATTGTTTCTATTTAACTTACACAGTTTTACCTGAAAGCTTTTTTTATGCAATGTTCTTGATAACCATTGAGGCAGGCAATACCTACTTCCAAAACCATAATTAACAATGTGCATCTTGCTATTTTGGATGGAATCAATCATGCATCTTTTCTGAAATATTCGTAATCTCCTATTTTAGAACAATTTTGCCAAAGTAACTACAACAAATATATATATAATTGAAAATATGATTATAAATAATATAAAGAAAACCCTAGGAAATGCTCGGCCAGACGGCGCCCACGCGCCTATGCCCTGCGCCCGGGAACATGGCAAACGGGCTATGCGATGTATTATTTGTAAAGAATTTATCTAGTCACATACCTACAAATGACACTTTTTGATATTGTCAGTGATGTAAAAGTCGCCGACGGTATTATTAAATTAGTCTCTGATTTTCCAAGTGTTCCATTCACCTTAAACAAACACGCAGTCTTTTAATTTTTTTTTTCACGTCTGTTATCTTTTTTTAATATGCGCAATACTGTTGTGTGTGAAACGCGAAAGCGTCTGCCCGCTTGTCTGCTACTTGCTTTTGGCAATCGTGTAAAAAACCTCAATATTCGTTCTTCTAGATATGAAGAGATTTCAGACGTACGACCACCATGGTGATCATCTAGAGAAGTTTGTGGCATTATAGGCAAATTATCGCGTAAACGATAAACAGCACTCAATTTTATTCGTGAACTCGCAGGTTGTTAAATGTTTGGATAATTTTAACTAAAAAAATTATGCAGAGATGTGACTTCTGCAAAATTCCCAACAATAAATCATGTTTGCATATTCGATAGCAGTGAAATAGATTGTTACTAAACACTTCAGTATTAGTTATACACAATCTTAGTTTCAAAAACGTCAATATAGTAAACGTAATACTTAATCAATCAAAAATATATTTATTTCATAGGTAATAGAAATTACATTTGAAATGCGTCATAAACGACTGTTTTTGACATTAAAATTACCACATTTTCCAAATGCTAATTCACCATGAAAAGAATGGGCAAGAAACTCAAGGTTTGCTCTTTTTTACCCATCAATACAAAGTATTGAATAATTAATAATTTAGTACAATATTTAGTAATAGCATGAAGCAACCTGATAGCCGAGCAGTTCAATCCCATGGGTTTTTTTCATTAATATATTCAGGTACAGTATAATAGCCTCTTGCCATATAATTGTCTTTTAACGAAACATTTAAATTCATAAAATGGCAAATTTTTAAACACTATAGCAAAATACATAAAAATATAACAATACTAGAGCAAAATACATTAAAAATATAACAGTACTATAACGAAATACCTAAATCTCTAAAGCCGCGCGTCTGGTTGTTAATCGCCTGCAGACGGGCGGACCCGCGGAGGACTTGTTAGATATTGCCGGCGCAACTCGCCTCCAGTGACAGGCGGGTTTGGGAGCGCGCATCGTGTTACTCTAAGCGTTAGGGCTGTACTTCGTACGTTTACATGTTTATGTTCTGAGCTGTTTTTCTTAGAAACGGCTACTTCAATGACTGATTTCTTTAGCAAAATTATTTAAAAAAGAAGGAAATCGTTAATATTTGCGGAAAGATGCATGAATTATTCCGTACGGTATATTTTTTGTACAATCAGAAATCAATAATTTGAAAAATGAAGTCAAATATGAATTTTTGTACTTCTGTATCTGTAGGTTTTAAGTTTTTTATTCATCCATCGCTGCACTTAAACAAAGTCTTATAAGCAAATTAATAATATAGTGGAAAAAATATTTTAGGAATAGAAATTCTTATTATGGAAACACAATTGTGGCTAGTAGAACTATATATATGGGTTTTATCATCCATCTTTTCGCAAATATTCATAATCTCCTTCTGTTGCAGAACAACTTTGCCAAAGTAATTATAACAAAAAATATCATTGAAATAAATATATATATTATAAATAATATAGATAAAACCTAAAAATTCTCGGCCACACTACAAGTGCGGGCGAGATCGGGTGAATACCTACGCGTCAGCTGTTCTACAGTTGACAGTGTGACATTTCTACAATGTTGCCCTAAAGTTATTTTTCTCAGAAACGGCTATTTAAACGACTGAGTTCTTTGGTAAAATTGTTTTATAAGGGGAGGAGATTATGAATATTTGCGAAAAAATGTATGATAAAATACATTCTGTATATGATTTCAAAACTAATCATGTGAAAAAAATTAGATTTCTAATGTTTGTTATGTATTAAGTAAATTATTATCGATTGTGTTTTGATTGCAAATTTTACTTTGAAAATAGTATGAAGTAAAATCTCAATAACATAATCCCAAATAGGGCATGAATTTCTATTTTTTTTTTTTTTGCTGACCTGAAACATACTGTAAATTGATATATCAATTTATATATCACGTTACTTGTATTTGGTCAAATTCTATACTTTTTAGTGTTAAGATTCGATTAAATGATTAAAACTATTTCATTATACAGATAATACAAGTAGGCAGATTAATTTTAACTAGACAAAATTAATGAACTACTAATCCTTGTTGGACATTCCAGAATTTAGTTTGGTTTTATTTTATAATTGATTGTACTCTGTGTCATGTAGAAATTGATGATATTGATCCAAATTGGATTTTAATGTTTGTTCAAAGTTAATATTTGATGCAAAATTTCATGTTCAAAGCACTAATGAATGACATCAAAACTATGTGCCTTGATGCATGTTTTTTGAGAAACTTTTTAAGATGGATCAAACAAAAAGTGTAAATAAGAATAAATCATTTTGTAGTGGGTTTTCCACTAACGGTTTGAAAACGTTTTTGTAAATATTATTATTATTATTGTTTTAACCGAGTAAGTTAAAAAAAAATAGCTAAATATAATTATGAATATTCTACCTCAAAATCACCGATGAGGCACATTTTATTTTACATGTAATATCATATACATACGTGAAATAGAAATTGAGCAGAAATAATTCAGAATTAGCGATTCTGCTATTGATTTGATTAAGACGTATTGTGATAATTTTCTTTGCTAATGAATTTTGGTGTCGGTCTTAATTTATGTATAACTATGACACTTATGAAAAAACGGGTTATTATTAAAATTAAATTAAGTTTTAATCGCTGGTAGCTAACATTTTTTTTTGTGTCTTATTGGTAAACGTGTCGACTGCATTTTCTACATCAGTAACCGAACCTAAGTTATTGTGAATATATAAAAATGTATCACTCTTATCTGCTACATGTAACAACTATATGTGTGTTCAATACTCGTTTAGAGTAGATTTTATTAAACTATTGTATTGTTACTTGTATCGATAAAGGGCTTTGCTTGGACCAATAGGTGTTACATAGTGAATTCATGTTTATTAATTAATTAAGCGTATTACCATTTGGCTATGAGCAAAACTGATTCACTCCATAGAAAAAGTGTTATTAATGGAACTATAATACAAAACGTAATAAAGTTGAAAAACACAGTGAATAGTTTAAAGGTTAATAATGAGTTTAATTTGTATAAACACAGTTAAGATTAAAAAAAAAAAAAGGAAATTGTAAAGATGGTTTTAAACATAATTTAAAAGGCAAAACTGTTTACTATGTATTTAGAAAATGCAATTGTATTTAATTAGTAAACACCATAAATTATTCTCAACAATTTACAAATTATGCATTTATCAAGGTCATAATTCTTTATTCACTAAATTAGGTCATGTAGTTTATTGTTTTATATATATAATTTTTGTAAGCAACTAACAAAGTTCAAATATCGTTATTTTAATAATTTTCAACATATATGGTAAAGACATCTTTGAAGTTATAATGCACTAGCTGTCCCGCCCGCTTCGCTGGGTAATTTTTAATATAAATAAAATGGCGAAGGATTTACGGAATTTTAAAAATGAGTAGCCTAGAACCATCTACAAATCATCCCGCATCGAATGGTCCCAGCCCCGTGTCTATACGTTTAGTAGTTTTTACGTGATTGGCGAACAAAGACAACCTATTTTCATTATATATGTATAGATTTCGTTGAGTGAAAGTTGAGCTTACAATTGACAAACATATTTTTTCTAATCTCACTCAGTAATTTTATACATTGATATTTAGATAACAATTTTATTAATGTTGACAGAAGCCAAAACAATGGAGCAATGGTTTCTATACTTCCTATCTGCCTGTCTGTATGTTTCTTTGCTTGTATATCACTTAAAAAAAAGTCACACATGGAACTGATAGTTTTTGTGGTCTTGCCGCTTAAATACTCCAACTTAAAAATTATTTTTGTGTGATCATTTGTATGGTCTTAGAGTATCAATGTTATTGACACCTCATGTGATTTTTCTCTCAAAAACTTACTTCCTTATTCAGAATCCTTATTTAAAACATCGTTCAACGGTAGTTTAACTAAACACTGTTTACTTCTTAAACAGCTGTTTAGGCATTAAGCAATTCAGAATGTCACTTAGACTGCAGTCTAACTAAAACAGTGTTTAAGCGTTATAATGGCAACATTCTGATCAAAAAGTGTTTTAAAAATATTTAGTGTCTGGCATCCAAGTAATGAAAAGTATGTATTTATATAATTACATACATATATATATATATATATATATATATATATATATATATATATATATATATATATATATATATATATATATAATTTATATTTATTGAAACCTTTGTGAAATCCTTTAATTTCAAATAATTCTTCCATTATGAATGCGCTTCGAATTAATAATTCGCAATTTATAGAAATCAATCTTTAATTTGATGACAAAAACACGATAATCAAATGTCACTTTTGACAACCTCCGTCAAATATTCAGTAAAACAATCCTTAGACCACAGTTAAACAGCCTTTGCCTTAAATGAGTTTAGACGAGGTTTAAATAGTGTTTATAAATTAAACAAGATTTCTGAATAGACTTTTTTGTAAACTCGCGTTAAGCTGTTGTCTAAGCACGTTTTAAAGTTAGACTAGGCGACTCTGAATGAGACAGTTAATGTTTCTACAGGGAGCATTCGTAGTCTTATTGTATGTATGATATAAATATGGACATAGTCATGATTGAAAATCATCAAAAAAACTCATCTGTCATGATTTAATTATTCATTCGTTCGTTTTAGACGCTGAATGTCAGCTGTTGGACATAAGCTTCTCCATGTTTCCACTACAAATGATCTTTACTGAGTTTTTATTACATTTAATGGTAGAATGTCTTTGGTTTGTGGTGCCGGCTTTCGAAAACTTTTCTTCATCAGGAGTCGTCAGCCATTGCCACTGCCACTTGCTGATTCTGTGAGATATTTCATTTATTCTGATTCTACGGATCGCCTCGTTCTAGAAGTCATGTCCATAAAGGATTGCGTCTGGTAAACATAGATCACGTTTGGCATCCATAAAAAAATCATATCTGATAAGAATGAAGGATCCACGTCACATTCATCAAGAACGGTTCGTTCGTCTTAAGGTTCTAAGGTCCGTAAAAGGATAAGTTTGGCAACTGTAACGAAGCACGTCTGATATTTATAAGGGCTTAGGTCATATATCTAAAGGATGGTATCCGATATCCATAAAGGGTGACATATGGCCTTCATAAAGGAGCATGTATGACATCTGTAAAGAATCATGTGACACGCTTAAAGGATCTGGTATCCAATAAAAAGTAACATCTTGCATCATCCACGAGAGATCATGTCTGGCAATCATAAGTGATTGCTTCTGGCCTCTGTAAATGATAAAACCAGACAGATAATAAGGCTTGGGACTTTGTTTTTAATATAATGATCATGACAGAGTGATATTTTTGTTACTTCCATTTTAGATTTCTTAATCTAATGTTATTAGAGATCCGTCTCGTTTAGATACATCTTTTAAACCTTTTAATTCGTGTTAATTAACATTAATTGACATTTTAATGTTATTGACATTAATAACAGCTTTCTCGATGGGACGAATCGGTTTATAGTACCCACCAAGTTGAAACTTTGCATAATGATTTGCTAAATCACATTCGAAACTGTACATAAATTAAATTGTATACTTAATAAGATAATTAATAAACAAATTCGGTTTCGATAGCCAACATCGCTTGCACTGTGGTCCGTACAAAAGTGACTGTCCTTTATTTAACGCGTATGCACGCGTACGAGAATAAACATGCAGTTGACTTTTTATTGTAATTTAGTATTATTTTATCTTCAAATTCCTTTCACGAGGCAGACTGAATAGGGACTAACGTAAGTATTGTTTGAATTCCTACCGAAAGTGCATTTAATATTCACGTAGTATTGGTAGATTTTTTTTTTGTAACATTTATACTCCTAGTATACTTATTAGGATAAGATTATGCGGGAACCGAATAGTAATTACAAACATTAGCCATAAACTGTGAGATGTTAAATGATTAATGTCATGCAAATGTTACTTGTACTCGCGCATAATTATGTTTACGGTAAAGTACAATGTAATCATGTATAGTTTAGATATTTTGTGCATATACAAACGGATGAAATAATACTCTTTTGTTCTCCACCAATCGCAGAATGGATGTTCGCAAGAGAGATATGGGCATTGTCGAGCCACAGGACTCGTATGTTAAACCTGACATGTTTTCGTTTAATTATATAATGCTCGGTACATGTAAAAGTGGCCACATTTGGTTGCAAAACTTATAATGATTGCCAAAGAATTGGAAAGAAAAATATTTATCATGTTTTCATTCTCACAGATTTTTTTTTTTTAATTATATGTATGGTATTTGTATAATTATTTTTCAATTAATTAGCGAGTCTGCGAATTCAGTCAGGTTTGCAAATGATGTCTGTATATACAGTTTTTTTTTTAATGGATTTTCTTAGATGTAATGAAATGTTGTCCGCATATTAAAATGAAAATTGTAAATAACGATTAGAAATATAACATGTATACAAGTTCGATTAGAATAGATTTTATGATTGATTAATAGATTTAAACTGTCCTAAGAAAAAGTCCTAAAGTTGTCATTGAATAGGGGAAAAAAATGTTTAACAGCGCCATCTGCCGTCGGCGCTGAGACTTGAGATATTCGTCTTCAATCCGTAACTCCGTATTTTGAAAAAAAGACGAAAACCGTAAACTGAGAAGCTTTTCATGAATTTCAATCTAGATGGGCGGCACTTTAAAATGATATGTTTGATGTACAAAACGAAAATACCCGGATATAAAATTTTACGATATGCGAATTAATATTATATTTCATTTGTGTTTTAAAGTGGCGCCGCTCTATCGGTAGAAAGGGTAAATTAAATTAACTCTTGTATATATCGTATTTTTTTTTTTAAATCTAATACCACAATCAGTATTTAAGAATTGCAGCTTTAAACCTGTGCACCCGTAGTGGGTGGCAGACTTGAAAATTTTTAGACTTTGTTTAATGAATTCAGTTTGTAAGATGTGATTTCTGTATATTAGGTTAGTAGGCCTTTAGTTCCAAAGTCTTAACTGAAAGGGTATTTTTTTTAACAGACTGACACGTTTTTGTAACTTTTATTTATGTCTATATATTTTGGTGTAATCCATATTTTATAATTTTTATACTTTTTTTTTTGCAATCACTTTACAGTGTGGATGTGGTGATATTATGCCTGATTTTATTGCACTTTTATTTTTAATATGTCATTAAAAAAGTAATAAATTGTTTTAACAATCAGTACATATTTTTATGTATAAATATTTTTGTTCTGGAATTATCCTGAACGCTAGCTACTTACTGACTGGTCTAGATGCTGTTTTCATATTATCTATCGCAATATTAATCTACGGATGAATTGTATAAGAAAAATTGAATGTATCTCACATGGCTCTAAATACACATCTGCCACTGCATATATATTAGAGTAAAAGCCGTTCCAAATACTACAATCTTCATGTAAGAATAAGCTAATTAATTGATCTTGTAAGCTATTTTAATAAAGATTTTTTTATAGCAAACCTTTTATTTTTTTCTGTATAATTCCCACCAGCCAGTATCAAATAACGGTCAAACATGTGTCCCCAATAGTAGGTCGGAGTTTAATTCTCAAACAACCGAGGTTACAGAGTACAAAAAAAGCAATGTCGAACTAAAGAAGGTTATAGATCACAGACACATCAATAAACAGATTTCTAAGGCTACGCAACATATGCTTGTTCGTGAAGTTCTAATGTCACAAAACCTGTTTGTTATTAATCGCAGCAGTAGAACTGTCAAGTGAAGCCGACCCAGAGGATGTCTCGAACATTGACCTGTACGAGGTTGATGTGGCTCTCAAATAATTGTGAATCAGGTGAGAATGGAATTACGGCTGAACCTGTTAGAGCTGATTGAAGACCGGTACCTACAGTCCTCCAGAAGTTATTTAAATTCCGTCATACTCTAAGGTACAGCCCCTGAGTCGTGGAGCAGGGTGTGATGGTGTTGTTCATCAAAAAAAAAAAAAGATTCCGACTTTCAGCCCCCATCACAGTTTTGAGCCACATATCTGTTCTTGAGGGTTATCACAAATTGTCCCAAATAAGCCGGTTTACGAAAAGGCATTAGCACCGTAGGCCACGGCCACACACTAGAAAGTTATACAAAAACGAGTGTAAACGGCCGCCGTGCTCAGCGTATATGGACTACCAAAAAGTATTTGATTCCACCTATATCTATCACTATATCAAAGTGCTGAGAATTTTAGCTGGTACATCTCTAAAAATAAAACCATTTTCAGCTATTTACAGAGCACTATTAAAAATGACACCACTGTATGAGGAAGAAACGTAATAGTCCAAAGATAAATGCGCCATTATTAGATCTCGCAAAGGAGTTGGCAGTTGGCAAACATGGATAATAAATTGCGTTAGCTTTTGTGACTTATGTGGTTTTGCTATCGCAATTCTATCATTGCCACATTCTTGAGCAGAAGTAGAAAGAGTGTCTGGCGCGATTGACAAATTTCACAATAAAGTAACAGAAAAATTTTTTAAATTCGATACTTCTTATCAGAAATCAACTAAATGTTGAAAACATATGCTGACAGATGATGGGAGTAATGAAGTTGTAAAAACCAGAAGTAATTATAGATCATAGGCTTTAAACTTCTTTCAAAGACATGATAATTGTAGAATTAGAAGATCCAGGTAATATATTTGGTTTTGAAATTTAGGAACAATATTATTATAATGCTGATTATTTCTTAAATTAGAGATTAATATTGTATTTAAACTTATAAAATTAATAAATGATAAGTTAATCAGTCATGTTTTTGTACATATTTTCTCCTACATAATTATGTTTAATAATTGGTCAATAGGAAAATAAAATTGGCTGGGTGATGCTGATCTAGCGACATCTTGTAAATTCAACATATTTTCTTCCAAATCTAACGGAATTCGCTTGTTTCAGTTTGATGTCGCCACATCCTAGTTGTGTTGAATATGTCGCTAGTAATTACTAAATAAAATTCACAAAAATTCTGCCAATTCTATGATTTGTATGGAGTCGAACCACGGTATAGCATAACGCACGAAACTTTGCCGCTGTAAAATCAGTCACAGAAAGCGTCGCATTGCGGCGTAAATTAGTAACGCGGGTTAGGAGGGGTAGGGGACGCGCGTCGCATCCGCAGGTGATTCAGACGAGCGAATAAAAGGCAACGTAACAAGAGATCATGAAAATGTCTCAATAGGGTGTCTCAGTGATTAAGCGTATCGTTTTGAGCTAAGAGGTAACGGGTTTGACCCTGATCACAAATTGAACACCGGGCCGATGAGTTTTGGACTAAGTCAAATTAAACCATTTGCCTCAAGCCATAGACAGCATTTTAAGCCGTCGGTCACGGACGGCGTCTCCACATCGGTGAGGACGGCCGTTAGCAGCGCCCGACATGTACCGCGTCAACGTGGCGGGCTTATGGACCAAGCGGTCTCAATCGGATATAAAAGAATCATCGGAGGGTGTGACTCGACAATGGGATGAATAAAACCCGACAATATATGGATTGCTTAAATTTTTAATGTCTGTTACCATGAACACCAACCGGTATCCGATTGATGGCAGTTTGATTTTTCACATTACTGGGAGTTACCGAGTCCCGTGAAAATATCCATTGTGCTGTCAATTAATATCACATTTCAATTCCACTATGCCATTTCTTTGTTTAGTTCTTTGAAACAGTTCTTACTGAAGCTGGACTTCTTTGGTGTGTTAGATAACATTTTATATATAGTCGACATAGACGGAAGAACCAAGAATCGGGACAAGAAATTATATGATTTCGGACCCTGTTCACAGTGACATTGCCAATATTTTCTCTTTCCTAGAATATCTTCGGCCTCTGCTTCTCTTTTTAGTTTCTCTATGTTGCATCGCAAAAAGTAATTGTGCTGCGGGTGACATTTTCGATGTAACTTTATTGTAATTCAATTTTTTGAGCTTTCTTATTGCAGCATAGCGTTTTTTATAAATCTCCAAACGTTTAATGCCCTGTTTAAGCTTTTTACTTAGATCAATTATTTTTTTCCTCAATTGCTTTTCTGCGGATGTACAAGAACGGCTTTTCGGTTCTGAAACAAAAAAAAAAGTTAACGAATCAAAAAAGTAATAAATATACAATTGGATTTTAATCAGAAATCACACATACATGTGGAGTTCAGTTCGGAGATATTAATTAGCATAGCATTTGGGTAAAACCCATCCTCTGTTAGCATCTATGTTCTGAAAAGAGTAACTATACCAAATGCTAAGTCAATCAGACCTATAATTTCATTTTATTATTCTTTAGTTCATTGTATATATATATATATATATATATATATATATATATATAGAAACAGCCCGCTAAGAAGTCGAGCCGCTTATGCCCATGGATATTCGTCTTCTGTATATTCAGAAATTGTATAATACGCCTTTTTACTGAGTGACTGTTTAATAACACTCTTAAATTTATATAGGGGTAAATCTTGTACATCCTCAGGAAACTTATTGAAAAGCTCTATGAATGAATTTGTGATTTTGCACAGTCAACTAATGTGAAACCAGTTTATTTTTATTTCTGGTATTGAGTTTATGTCGACTACTATTTCTTTTACATAAAATAAATTTTCATAAACGAATTGACATATATTTCCATGACTCCTGAGAACATCGTAACACTAGCACTATAGGAAAATACTGTAAAATGCCTTCCAGGAAACGCTTCTTTTGTTTCGCCCGATTGCAAGTGGCTGATTGGCCAGCAGCTATAAGTTTCACAATAGTGTGTGAAGAAAGTGATGCGAGAGGTGGACTACAATGAGACTACACATTTCAAAATTAAGTGACTCCTGTTCCATCAGCTAGTTTGTGACTTTGTGCTCGAGTCAAAGCGTCTTATGTACTAAAGCTTCTGTTGTAATTCTTATAAAAATGGATGAATGAACGCGCTATACCAATTCAGATATTGCTGACATTCGTATCGTGTACGAGTTTTGCAACAGCATAGCCGCAGCTGCAGTTCTAACATATCATAGAAAGTATCCAAGGAGAAGAATATTGAATTATTTTGTTCATGAATGTACATCTTACAATCTGTAAGTACGATATTGGGATGCTAGGCCGATTAGCCTAGAGTATGAGGTTGCGGCTATCGAGCCGACGACCTCATACTCTAACACTTTGCAATGAAGAACTTGTTCTGGAAGAGATTTATCAAGATCCTACAACAAAAATACTAAATGAATAGCTCATAGTAACGAAACAAATTGAATCTTTGTAGTTTGTGCAATTACTACTTACAAATAAACAAACAAATTCTGTTTTTACAACAATAATTGTACTCACTTTGTGAGGTATCCTCCTTTGAACAAGAATTGTACTCGACTTGTGAGGTTTCTTCATTTGAACAATTAATATACTCAATTTGTGAGGTTTGCACATTTGAACAATAATCATGCTCAGTTTGTGAGATTTCATTTGAACAATGAATATATTCACTTTGTGAGAGTTCCTCCTTTAAAGGTTCAGGTAAATTATCAGATGGGCGAGGTTGAACTGCAAAATTAAATATTTTTTTTCTCTCACACAATGAAAGATTGTAAATTTAAATGAATTATGGTACATAATACTATCATTTTCCTTCTGATTATGGAAGGCAGATTTTTGTATTAATTTTTAAAATACTTAGAATATCACAATGAAAAAGTAAATTTTCTAGAGATTTCACAGAACATCATTTATCTAAAAATAAAAAGTTTGCAATAACAAAAACTTAACAAACTAAAAGTGTGTCTTTAACAGATAATTATAAATATGACTAGTTGATATACACAAATTCTATATTTTGTAATATGCCTATTGTGTGATTTGTAAACCAACAACTATAGCCAACCATAATATAGTATTGTTTTACCATAATTATAATAGGAAAAATGTCATTACGGTAACCTTAATTTTGTAGCGAATTAGACAACTTCAACTGAAATTAATTAAGAAAAAAATCAGAAAGTGGCCAGCCCTAAGGACCAATGCAAAAAAAAAAAAATTAATGTGTAGATAATTTTAAACATAGAATTCTTATTATGGATGATTATTTCGATGCTTTGCAAACTTAAAACACACAAACTAAAAACTTTTGAATAGGAAAAAAAACTAGCCATAAGCATGTCAGACCACTCTCAATGTAGGGTTCCGAAGCCGTTCGTACAAAGAAATGCATTGCAGATGAAAAAACCGCATTGTTATATTTTTCCATGTTTCCCGCACATTATAAATATAAGCACTACAAATACCAAAACAATGCAATGTCGGTACAGCATTCCAGACCAGACGGTTGAATCGTGCTAAAAACTTTTTCTCAAAGTGACGGTGGCACACCCGCCTATTCTTGTAAACATACGAGGAAGGCAAGCTGAGCAGTTCGCCACCGATTGCTTGCACCCAGTTCGTAAACTTTTCCGGAAACCGCTCCGGGTTCGGAAACACATGTAGAGGAACTTTGTCTGAGGCTGAAAAAAGAATACCATTTAGTACGACCTAGAACCTGTAATATTTTTCTTCAGTATGTCCATGAAAATATAATTAAGAACGAACATCCACTTCTGCATTTGGATACACAGCACATTTTGTGTCCGGGTTGCATCTTAACAATATATTTTATCTATGATCAAATACAAAATACAACATCAACAATCAAAAACAATTGTTGAAACAAAGGAATCTACTCAACGACCAAGGAATATATTAATAAACGACTATACAAAACTACTAAATAATATTATTTATTTGAGTTTTGTCTGTGTCACAGAACAATAATATATGGTATGTGTATTGTACAGTAGAAGCACACTACCACAGAACAATAATATCACATAATAGCACATCGCTGAGCATATAAAGACAGTGAAGCACATTCAGCATAGTAACTTATAAATTATTGTAATACAGTTACAACGAGGTATCAAAGTTAGTAGTATTTAACTATAAATTTCAACTATTAAATATAACATTTACTTTGACACGATTTGTCAAATAATTTAAGTATTTCAATATAAAAACTAGATAAAAAAGTCATAAAATTGTCTTTTTGGACACGATTCAAATGCGAATCGATTAAAAAATATTTAGCGTTTTGAAATAAAATTGTTGAAAGGCAATTTTTCAATATTACAAATTTGATGATTAATCAATAAGATTTTTTTACAAAAAGTAACTGTGTAAGTTTTTTCTCTCTCTTGTAACAAGGAGGAGGTCAAAATTACATAACGCATACCCGCATGCCCGTGTATGTGGGTAGTGTGGGGGTGATATCCACGAAAAGTTCCCCTAAACCAATGGCGGGTTGGCACTGTTGCTACCCTATGGAAAAAATCTCATAAACCTTATAAAAACATGGACAAATGCAGATCAAATTCTCATAAGAGGCTATGAGATCCATGAGAAATTGGTCTGCATTTGTCCATTTTTTTATGAGGTTTATGAGATTTTTTCCATAGGGTAGCTGGAATGCTGTGAAAGCTTTATCCAACGCGGCCGGATGACACAAGGGGTCCTGACGGCGCGTGACATGCCCTATGGGGCATTCCTTAGGGCATCACCTCGGCATAGGATATCATCGGATAGCGACACGGGTCGGGTCCGTTTGTCCAACTTGCTCGGAAGTGGCCCGTTAGAGTGAGGTGATGTGGTCTAAATAGGCCTTATTGACCAAGGGATATCTAAGCTTAGTCAGTCATTAGGATCGTTGACTTCCATGAGACTTTCTACTGCCGTTGTCAAAGAAGTCAAAGAGCGTCAGATGGACCGGTAAGTATATTCCTTGGCCTACTGATAAAACGGTAGGGTTGAGGTGGCTCATAGGAGACTGCCGAACGGAGGAACATGTTGGGATGCGATCCGTGATATCGAAGTACTGCTTAGATGCGTCCTTCATAAAGGCTATAGTAGGAAGTTCTAGATCTGAAGTACTGAATTCAGAACGCATCAGTGGGCGTTCGTGGCATCTCTACAGAATTTATTCTGAACGATTTGGAGTCTATCGAATGCTTTTGACGGCGTGAGCGAAGTATGTAATCATCGACTGTATTCATATTTTGCAAATAGTGCACTTGTTGCGCAGTGACAATTTACTATTTTATATTGCTAACAAATTAATGTAATTGTCCACTTCATACATGATAATAAAGCTTTATTTGATTCCATGCAAAAAAAAAAAAATATATTCACAATAATGTTGTAGATTTTTTGATTGAAATTACACATAAATTAGTAGTGATTAGATTGGTTCCAAATAAACAAAATTTATCATAATTAGTAAAATAAATTTAGAATATTTGGATTAAGGTTATAAAACAAATTATTATCAATCGAAAGAAGTTATTTTTGCATGGACCCCTTTCGGGTAAAAACCTCCTCCAAGGTAAGCCATTTCTTTTTGTCTTTGGCGGTCACTTTATACATACCTCATTAAAACTTGCGTTGTAAGGGACCTTGAATTCACAAGTACAAATAAGTTTTCTAGTATTTAATTTCATAAACGAACAATAAAAGTTAATAACAATATTCCTTTGAGACGTAAACTTAAAAAAATCAAGTAATATTTTATGTTTTTCACTGTATTCGAATTTTTTTTACCCATAAAAACGACGCGAGTATCCGCTAATATGCCCCTATTTAATTGTTATATTGTAATGGCGCTCTACAAAAATATAACGGGTGAAATATTTAAGAGTTCTGTCTACGTGAAGCATTATTTATTTAACTGTAGGTCACAATGAGGTAACTATTAGTAATTTAAGAGAAATCTTAAACCTTTTTTATCTTAATTCAATGACGAAAACCGCGAATTCTAATTCAATTACCGAGTAAATTAAACTGCGCGAGACGTTCACGCGCTAATGATGAAACTTCATAAGTTCTAGCGTGTATTGAGATATCTGACTGAGAAAGTAGAAATGACTGTTCTACATTTGTGTCGACTGCTGGAAGCCGAGATAATTGGTAAATTGTTTCTTCTTCTACAAACGGCGATGCTTTGACGTGTACATTCGGCTACTAATTTAAAATCTCGGTTGTCATAATCTGAGAATCTAACACGTGATGAGATTGAAGTTGGCTAATGAAATGTCGGGTGATCTGCATAAGCGAAAACTTTAATTTAGTAGCTTAATATCGGAATAGTTAAAAGCGTTGAGCTCGCCACACACTTATCGGTTTACTCGCTCCGGTTTGAGCTTGCACAAATACACGTACAGTACAACGCGCGAAACTTTGCCGCTCTAAATGCCTGCGAACGATGTAATGCGCAGGTTGCACGCTCCTCGACCTTTTCCTTCTCCTCCGCGTGGCAATTTTAGGCCGTTGCGACGCTTTCGTGACGAACTTCACAGCGGCAGAGTTTCGCGCGTTGTACTGTAACTTCCAAGTGACCACAGACTGTTTAAGTATGGTTGTATAAATACAATTTCTGAGATTGTGAGCATTCCAGCTGTGAGAAATTGAAGAGTATCACAGAAAAGAAACCGAACTATATGAGGTATAGTGGTTAAGAAAAAGAAAGCATTATTTGCCCATCAATTTTATTTATTGAATGACTTCAAATTATACCAAAAGACTGGCATAACTATCTGCGTACAGACGAAGAAACCAGTGACGGATTTATATTTTGTATGAGTGTAGGCCACTTTATTTCCGCCGCCCCATGTATCTTTCTAAAATAATAATTTTCTGAAATCTGCCGCCCCTAGGACGCGGCCTACACGGCCTATTGACAAATCCAGGACTGGAAGAAACTTATATGAAACATCCGCCGATGGTAAAGTCATTTATTTAAAAACAAGATACCGTTACGCGACATGCCATAACTCCATTCGAAAGATTAAAAATTAATTTTTTTCGCATGCTGCCACACGCGTGCGCAGTGAACTTGCGCAAACGCAAGTTTGCACAAGTCGGAAATCGAAAATTGTAATTTTTCAAACTTATAATAACCAGAAATTTACGCAAGTATCTTCCGACACAAATTACAGTGTACCTGAGAACTAGTTTTTTTTTATTTTAATATACTAATTAACTATATTTAAATGAACATATTCATTAGTTGCCAAATATATAGTTAAATGTTTTGAAAGAGAATATTAGATTTGCACGATCATTTTTAGGGTTTCTAGTCAAAATGGCTAAATGGAACCCTTATAGTTTCGTCATGTCCATCCGTCCGTATGTCACAGGCGTTTTACTCAAAAACTACAAGATGTACATCGATGAAATTGATAGTGTAGGTGTCTTATATAAGCCGCTACTTCGATGGGGGGGGGGGCACTCCTTACACGTAACAATATTTTTTCAACAAACAAAAATGAGTGGCACAAATTTCGATAGATGTTTTAAAAACACTAAAGTTTCTAAGCAATTTTCCTGATTACGTGAATAATTTCGGAAATAATAGCTCCGAAAGTTGTAGAAATTGTGTGTCCCCCTTTATTCTCTAAACCGTATGTCCAAAAAATATGAAAAAATTAACGAAGGTAACGCCTAATAAATACTTTAAATGAAAACTATTTTGAATATGATCGGATATACCGTTTTTTAGTAATTGACGAAAAACTGTGCTCCTCAACAAAGGGATGTAAGTGCCACGAACATACGCCCTTTTGCTGACGCACTTTATTTACACTAGTTTAATAGTAATAGTCGACATACCTACTTGTTTTTCTAGTTATAGGCGACTAAAGTGCTTATAATTATTCTGTGCGGGAAACATGGAAAAAGTGTAACAACTTACTTTTTTTTCATCTGTGGTGCATTTCATTGTAATAATAGCTTCGGAACCCTATGAGCACGGTCCAACATGCTCTTGGCCAGTTTTTTTTTAAATTATTTTAATATGTAACCAATTCGATCTGCTGTATTGAACTTACAGAATTTCTGTTTGTAAGTTCGCTACAATGTTTCCCTCGGTTTGTTCATTAACTTCATCATCAAAGCGTGATAAAACGGTGATTTCTTCTGACAAATACCAAATATGTTGACTAAATTTGCTCAGGGCCGCTTTGGAGATCAATTCGTGAACACTTTCATATTCCTTGAGCCTCTTTTTAAAAAGCACAAACCTTGATTTGGTGCCTTCACCGCCAAACACCGACCGGCCGTGGTTTCACGTGTACAACCGCAAGGAATAAACAAATGTCTTGAATTGGTCGTTTATCCTTGGCGTTAATTTAGAATTGAGATTGCAAAAAACGTATTTTTAAAGAGTAAATAGCTCTTAGCTATCTATCTTGCTTGCTCCAGGACTAATTTTAATTTTTCCACATTATCTCCTCCCAAGAAATTAATGGATAGTTCAATCAGTTTCCAATAATCGTCACATATAATGTTTTTTTTGTGATTCTCGATTATAAAATGACAACAATTCTTCTATTGTTGTATTACAAAAATGTCGTGTGATGATACCGTTTGTACAATTAATAGCAGCAGGATTAATAGTTTTCCAGTTATCTTTAAACTTTTTGAAGATTGGGATATCAGGGCTCCTAGTGACTTGGTGGATTTTCGTACTTTGTCATTGAGGTTCCAGTCATAGAGCGAGTTTAACACAACCTTAGCTTGATCCTGCCCGGAAGAGCTCCCCAGTTAGGGTACAGCCAGGCGTTCTTTAGAACTTCTCACATCCAAACCAGATAACAATTTCCTATCCCAGTGAACGGTCACCATTTCTGGCATATTATTCTGAAAATTTGATTTTACAGATTCCGCTGTCTTTTCTACTCTGTGTGCGGATGCATTGAATAGACGATTTGTTTATAGGGAAATCATCACACCTAAGATCTAGTGCGTCTACTATAGCCTGAAGTATATAGATAGAAGCCCTTGTGTTTAATTGACATCTATCTAAAGCCGCAACTAACTTAAGCTTGATAAAGTCCTTCCTTCCTTCCCCTTTTTTTGTACTAGTAGGTTCAGAACTTACCGTTTCAGAGATGTATGGCCAGGGTTCCTCAGGGCTTTCATCAGAGCTGATAGGTTGATCATATCCTTGCGCTTGTATAAAATTTGTAGAGTTGATGACGATAAACTCCAGTAATACATTTGTTCGTGTCTTTTTTTCTCTACTTTTGATTTTCTGTCTTGTCCTTTCTTCTTTTTCGGCTAATTTTTCATCTACACCTGCTAAACATCCTGGACGCCCTGGATCTCTTTCGTTTTCGTCAAAATATTTCGTCTTCTATTTTTGTCCGTTTCAAGGCATCAGCGTGTGCTACATCGAATATATTATCTAAATTATTTCGAAAGTCCTCCTCGCGGTGCTTGTAAACATCTTGTATTTTTTTTTTACACAGTCGGGTATAGCACTGGTAGGGATCCTAGCTTTTTCCTAATATAATATTCTTGAATGTCTAGATTTGCGTTTTGACTAACAGACAATTTAACTTCGCGAATGTTATAAAAAATTACCGCAAGAACTTGACGGTTAGACGGTAACTTTGCGCCTGTTTGATAATTTACGTCACCAACTAAGAAAATACTTCTATGGGTTAATTCCACTGTCGTCTTTTATGCCAAAACATTTCAAGAAAATTACTGAGAACAAATGGCAAATACCGTGATTACGCGCCGCTACTTGTATGGACATGATTTGATGCAAGTCGGCACGGATTATCGTAATCCAAGTATGTAAGTTAAAAATTAATTTGTGTTTTAGAAGCAAATTAACAAAATTAAGATCTCTGCGTTAGAAAATCGAAACTCTGAAAAATAAGGGACACACCCTAATATTCTATATACATAAATATTAATTTTATAAATAAAACAACGAAAAATACGAAATAAATTCGCTTTATTATTTCCACGATAAACATTTAAGTATTATATATTTCTATATTAGAAGTCAGCGAGTAGCGCTAATGTGTATTACACGTATTTAAGACAATTCAAATATTTCCCATAGTATCATAGACCTTTAATATTCATGAAACGCAACGTTCTCGAGCCGATACAATCTCCTCACTGTGGCCTTCGAGTACGAAGACGTTCACAGACACATACCAAAGAATAAGCTCACCGAAATAGCTCTCACATGCACTATACAACCAACAAGTATGTGGAAATATGAAACAAATTTTTCAAGACGAACCGTTACATTTTATAGTCCCTCGCAACATGCTATATTCCCCATTAGTGTTGAATGCATTCAGATTTATAAGTCAGCAGTTCGTGCATTTATTGCTTAGGCCATATATGTAAAAACACGATGCATAGTCCTACATTTTTAGGGCTCGAAAAGCAAAACGACAACAACTGTTTACAATTAATGTGACATGTTTTTGGTACATTTTGTAAAATGTTGAATGAATACCTATTTGACTTCACCTGGTTTCTCCAAACATCTGATAACATTATCTGTTCACAACAAAGAGATATTCTCACGCTGCTGCCAGAAACAACATAGTTCTATCAGTCTGTCGAAACGTTCACTTTGTTACAACCAGACTTATGACTATCCACCTAGGAACAAAATAATATGTCGGCTGGAACACATAAATGTTACCACTTTTAAGTCAATATCTAGAAGGATCAAGCATCTTTTTCTAACCGCTTGAATCGTAGTTTAAGATATATGTAGTAACATTGTGCTATACTAAAGATAGCGTTCAGTACATTGTAAATTAAAATCCGACAATAATCTGAGCGTAAAGTCACAGAACAATTTGCACAATCACCATACGACATGAGTCCACACAAAGGCGGACCCAATTAGCTTTCGAGCCGGGCCAACATAGTCGTGATGCAGTCAGGACAGGCTCCAATACAATGTCAGTGGTCGAGACCCAGCCCAGAGGGGGTCACAATCCCAAAGACCTCCACGCCAACCAGTCTACCCTCTACAGTGACAGGCGCCAAAGATTAGAATGGAAACGCCGTACGAAACATCTAATTGATGGGATACACTTATTTAGTGTTGCGTTTTGAATGCTTTATTGTTTGAAGAATTGGTGGATATTTTAAGAATGAACAATTTAAAAACTTACTGCCTTATTCGGAATCCTTATTTAAAACATCATTTAAAGGTAGTTTAACTAAACACTGTTTACTTCATAAACAGCTGTTTAGGCATTAAGCTATTCAGAATGTCACTTAGACTGCAGTCTAACTAAAACAGTGTTTAAGCGTTATAATGGCAACATTCTGATCAAAAAATGTTTTAAAAATATTTAGTATCTGGCATCCAAATAATGAAAAGTATGTATATATATATATATATATATATATATATATATATATATATATATATATATATATATATAATTTATATTTATTGAAACCTTTGTGAAATTCTTTCATTTGAAATAATTGTTCCATTATGAATGCGCTTCGAATTAATAATTCACAATTTATAGAAATCAATCTTTAATTTGATGACAAAACACAATAATCAAATGTCACTTTTGACAACCTACGTCAAATATTCAGTAAAACAATCCTAAGACCACAGTTAAACAGCCTTTGCTTTAAATGAGTTTAGACGAGGTTTAAATAGTGTTTATAAATTAAACAAGATTTCTGAATAGACTTTTTTGTAAACTCGCGTTAAACTGTTGTCTAAGCATGTTTTAAAGTTAGACTAGCGACTCTGAATAAGATAGTTAAGATATAGAATGGACATTGTGATGATCAATTGCACAACCTAATTGTTACATTCAATAAAGTGAAATTAATAATATTTGTAATAAGAGAAAATAATATTTATTTGAACACTACAAATCATGCAACACCAACCTCCATATATTGATCTTGAATGGCAATCTAGGGGTTCTTTTATGCATCTACAATGTATCTACAACACCTCGTACGCTTAAACTGAATCGTTTTTATTGTCTATCAACACTATGGAGATTTTCTCATTTCGTAAGTTTAAATAAACAAGAAATATACAAACCTATATCGAAATTACAAGCACAATAAATGCTTATCATAAGACTACGGCCGGTCGTCGCACGCGCATAATGTCCACAACATCAATTGTAAAACTGCATCGAAACAATTAAAACGAAATGTTAGAAAATTGTCGTAACGTCTTCTTCTATATCTATTCGTTAGTCTAATTCAAATTTCCACATTCCTTCGCACATAATAATCTATTCTAATTTCCATCAATTTGCGGTGATTTGCGAATCTGTAAGACATGACCGCATCACGCACACAAACACGCGTGTCGATGAAACCCAAATGTACACTACAACGCAAGAAACTTTGCCGGTCTGATTTGCCTGCGATTATATTGAGCAATGCGCAGGTTTAACACTTCCCGACCCTTCCTTCCTCTCCCCCGCTATTTTACGCGATTGCGACGCTTTCGTGACTAACTTCACAGGGGCAGTTTCGCGCGTTGCTCGGTACCTGTCGGGCTCTCCGCGGTCGCGGTACGTCGCGTCGTGCGAGAGCTACTCGCGATCAGCTACAACAGAATATCCATCACACGCTTACATATACATTGACAGTAATGGCATCCGAGGAGCTTACATCTTTAAAATATACTATCACACCTATTTATTATGTATGATAATCCTATTTATGTTTATGTGTATATATATATATTTTATTACATATTTACAATTTCAACAGCGTAGCGACACGGCACGTCGAACTAAACACGACCAGTCAATCGATTGCTTGAATGGACAAATTATTCTGTGCCAATATGGGTATCCGTAGAACGACCTTGTGGTTTAATATAGAAAAAAATTCTAAGATAAATGTTGTCATTCAGCTTTGTATGTATCTCCAACGACAGTAGACTTCGGCCTTATGCAGTTGGTTGCTTAATTTAAGAAGCTCTAATCACACCAGACCAGGGTCGCGCCAACTGCGTCAAGTATGTTGTGACACGCTCCACTAGGATCAAAAAAAAGAGAAAGGAAATCTCACTTCGAGTGCCGATGCGCAGGAGTGAAGAAAAATTTTTTTTTTTAAGTTACACAATAAAATTTAGTTCAGATCTCTCTCGCTTGGGCGTCATGCGAATTTTAGCTTTATGGAGCAAATATTAGCATAACGCACTTTTACTCTAGGCACATCCCCAATACGACCATAAACAGACAAAAATGCATATCGCTCATTCATTGCGATGTGACTTTGCATAAAAACTGATTATACTAAAAAAAAGCAGCAGTTTGAAACCAGCGCAAATAGAAAAAACTTACAGGAAATCTCATTACATTTTATACTTATACAATTTCAAAGGTTTAAATCTAATTAAAATCAATTACATTTTAGTACATTTATTCCAATCTCTAAGCGAAACATGGAACATTGACAAATTTTAATTTTCAGTGTATCACATAACAAATCCAATACATTCTACGTAAATAAAGTTATCAAACAATCAAACTAAAAAAAAAAAATCAAAAACTATGCAAGGATATACTATTTAGATTTAGTTTGGAAACATGACCAAACGTGTTGGTAAAATAAGAAATTTGAGGTATTTTTTTATACGTATAAAAAAAAACATTTAAAGCTCATAAAAAGTTGCAACAAGTAGCAGTTTTTAGACACATAGGATAGGGGCCATCCATAAATTACGTCACATAAATTATAAGGTTTTTGAACCCCCCATCCAGGTGGTCACACGTAAATGCAAACAGCAGTTTTTACAATTTTTATTTTGTTCAAAATAATTTAAATATCGGACAAAACAAAAGACATAAACCTCTTTTCGTTTTCGTATTTCGGATTTGACGTCACAAAGCTTTTGACCTGCTCCTTGTCGCGCGTTGTCGCATTTCGTTGACCCCCCCGCTCTACATGTAACGTCATTTATGGATGGCCCCATAATAGATATACAATTAATTTATGGTACAGCCTATTAATTATAATTTAGCATATAGGTTAACTCGCTTTAGATTTGCATGATCATCTATGACCTAATTCAAACAGGTAGGTAAAAACTGCCCTTCACATTGGTTCAATGCGTCGATTGAACCTCTGACGACGAGATAATTTGTAATTATTTTACATTGTATTAAATTTGCAACATCTACAACAATAAGGATGTACACATCTCATCTCATCACTATTCATTAAACCTATTTATATCTATACATATATATTTTTTAATAGTACATACTACATAATATTTCTATGTTAAATTATAAAACTAAGAAATGTTTATTGGCGAAATTGAATTCAGAGCAGTCGGCCGAGACAGTTAATTACTTGACGCCCGACTTAACTTAGACTACATACCGTAACAAAATAATCTTCGTAATTTTGTCTTGTGTTAACACTGACACATGATCGTCCACATTTTATGCATAACGACGGTACTGCAACAATCAAAATATATTATAATAACTGTTATGATGATTTATCAAAATAATAAAAGTATTTATGTTTAGCTACTAGTAGCGCCATCTCTTGTGCAATATGAACACTATTGTATTTATAGTGCAATGTCAAGCTTTATAAAAAATAATTGTATGTTTGTATATACTTTTTGAAATAAAACTAGTCTGTTAGCGACATTCACTTCTTACATTCAAATAACAATTTAGACGCCACACCAAAATCGGACCTAATACAGTCTCGCTTGTATTCTGTGTAATAACTAATAGACGCTCGAGTGCGACACGCAGGCACATGCAGCGTGCATCCCCCACCACTGACCCTCGAATCTGTTGTGTATTTGTAAATCTTCATCCGACAAATTAAATATTGATTGAATAGGTGTTTGATGTATTTCAATTCTCTCGATTCAATATTCAATTTGTTGAACGAGGATTCACGGTGGAAGAACAGATTCGAGGGTCAGTGGTGGGTTGCATGATGTATTTTACTGCACGTCGAAAGCGAGTGTCTAATAACGAATTTCCACAGAATAAATCTTGAATATAATAGTATAATAATTAATAATGGGGATGTATATACTATCTAGTCTAGAATCCGGCATAAAAAAAAAAACTTATTTCGTGTGTCAACATTTGATTGAAATGTTTCAAAAGCATGTTTGAATATTAAAAATTAATTTGAAAACATGTTGCCAGAACATGTTAACTTTAAATAATATTTTCTTATATTAGATTCCTTGACATATACAGTGAATTTTTCCATAGAACAACATTATAATACAGCACAACACAAAAAACTCTTGCTCTGAATTGCCTGCAAATGATACCATGCGCAGACACAACTCTCCCCGACCCTTCCTGCTTCATTGTGACGCTTTCGTGACTAACTTTACAGCGACAATCCCTTGCGTTGTACTGTGCGGTATATTGGCAACTTTTTAACTGTTCGTAACCTTTACCACTATTAAGGATGAATATAAAATTAATTAAATCTTTGTATTTTGGTTTCACAAAGGCACTTTTTTAAACATTTGCTTCGTTAACACATGAGATGATTCAGATGAGATTAAAACTATATGGCTACCATATTTAAATAGGTTGTTTTTTTTTTTGCAAGAAACGAAAGTAATTTACAGCGATTGCAAAAAAAATATTAACAGCAGGACTTCTATGGCAACCTTTATATTCTCAAATTCTTCATATTTAAATACACTCTCAGAATGTTCAAGGAAATTTCTCCTATTGTGGATTATAGTCTTCGGCAGGGTATAACGACAACACACATTTGACTCTTAACAAGAAATACCACTTTCATTTTAATTTCGCAAACGGATTTCTGAATTGAAAAATGGTTTCCACACCCACAACATATCGAACCACTCATCCGATGGCATCTTACACTATGGAAAGATGAGAAACAAAATTCTTCTCAATTTTATGTGTAGAAACAAATCTTTTTTTTCATGATTTTATTTCGTCAGTCTTATTAACGTGTATACCCATGCCAAATTGCACCTTTCTAGTGCCAGGAGCCTCTGCGCTGAACCTTGGACAGACGGACGGATATGATTAAATTATAAGGATTCCTTGTTGAATATGGCAGTCTAATGAAGTATTCTAAGGATAGTCTATAAACTTGCAATCTGCATACACGCACCTGGGCCTGCTGGCGTTTACGGCAGGCCCGCCCCCGAGGCTGCACCCTTGGCCAGGTCGACCGCGAGCACGGCGGCGGGGGCGGCGCGCCCTCAGCTGCGGCGGTGGCGCCCGCCACGACGCCGACGCTCGCGGCGCGCTTCGCCCTCCGCCCAGCGCTCGTAGGCGCGCTCACGCTTCAGCCACTCCTGGTATTTGTACCACCATTCCTCCCACTTCACGTAGTCGCCTAGTGATAGACCTGATGATGAGATACGTCCGGCTCACTGTGTGATCACTCAACGACATTCACAATAAAATATCTTTCTATACATGTGCATTTATAAAATACAACCACAAAACATTATAAAATAGACCATAAGGCATTATCAGTCACTTTTTTCCCCAGAATATATTGTTTTTAAAATTGTGTTGATATATCTCTTCATTGGTTTTGAAACAATTAAAATTACCAAGTAAAATTTGGTGTATACATAAACATACCATTCAGTACACCCCAAAATGAAAAAAAATTATCAAATATAATAACTGTTGTAGGTTTCGTTCGCAGATAATTTTTAGTTTGATGATAAGTTCCATATTTTTGATGTATGGCATCAAATTATTATACATATAGAATAAAGTGGAATATTTTGTGTTTTTTATTTCGGTAATAATGTTGGCACAAAGTTTTATGTCTTGTATGTTTACAAGTAGGCGAAGAAAACCGACTTACAAATTTGGTAACTTATATAAATTCAATTTGTACAAATTACATGAACAGACGGACATACACAACTGATCCTATAAGGGTTCAATTTTTATTTTTATACGGATATAGGAAATTCTAAAAAAAGGTTTTTCGCCAATTCATCCGACTGGCCTATGCCTGTTCGTCTATGAGCGGGGTAATCACCTCGTAGGTAGCCGCGTTTCTTGTAGTAGTCGTAGCGCACGCGCACGTCGTCCCACGAGGGCAGCCCGCTCGGCGCCACCGCTAGCAGCTCCTCTGGATAGCTGCCCACCGGCGCCGGATCCAACCTGTCGAAAAGCAAAGTATTACTATTTAGTCTTTGTTCTAAACAGACAGCAAAACTGTAGGAACAATAATTTAATAGCACACAAATCCCTTTATAAGATTATCTTCATTGGCGTTCAGTAACAATGAGATATACTAAGTTGTTTAAGTAATATGTTTCTAGGCGCTTTTACCAGATTTTTTTTTTAATTGGAAATTAATATGCCTCATACAAATTTTTTACAATAGCTACATTTTTAATTTTTAATAAATGTTGAAGTTTTTATTACACATAGATTACATTAATTTTCACCATTAATCATATATAGGTTAATCCTAAATTTAGAACAATTCACGAGAGCCCCTAATTATTCATGCACGCACATCATATATACAATTTGTTGTTCAATAAGTAATCAAATGTGTATTATGTCAATAAGTTGTGTGCTAAGTTAAACAAAACAATGTTTTGTGTCATTAACTTTATTTTGTACTCATGCCCGTTTGTTCATTTTGCTAGAAGACTAACACCATATTATGGCTAACATTGTGATCAACTGATAGTTTTTATGAAACCAATGAAAATAAACTTCATCAAATACATTTTCTGAATCTTGAGAACTCAAATGACACAAATGTATCATTATCATATACAAAATATTCTAGCTTTTAAAACACTAATCACTTTATTATTAATTAAATTAAAGTTAAACTAATTATTTTATTATTAATTCTCTTATTTTCACTCATTGGAGACTCGCGTTTTAGGAGAACGATGACAATATAATAACTATATTAGGTCATATTGTTATTGACATGTCATACTTTGGTGTTAGGAAAGTTTTGTCAAAGAGAAAAATGCATTTTGACATGATAAAATACAGACATGAATTTGAAAAGCTGTAGACAACTGATAAGAAAGTAGTTAAGTCTTTAATGCGACATTTGCATTACTATAAACAGTATTATTAGTGTCTATATGTAAACAATAAATTCATGTTTCACCTGCCATAATGCCATTTGCAGTTATTATGACAGAAAAACTTCCATCATACCTGATGACCAACTATGGGAGTGCTGAATTTGATAATATGGTAGTATTGATTGTTTCATGTGTGAAAACAAAAATTTTTTTTTTTCTATTTTACAAATAACTGACGTGGATAACATGTATGAAGAACCGGTGTCAAGTTTTGAATATTGAGGATTATCCAACTAGGGTCAATTACAGTAATTTACAGTTTTGAAAGGAACTTTGCAAATTTGAAGACTTTAATTCTGAAATGTCAAACATTTATGGAAAGAAACGCTTGTGATGACCCACAACTGTAATGACTTCCGAAACGCTTAACATTTAAAATAATTTATGAGCTGTAATTGACTATTAAGTTACAAGACAATTTAGGTTTGCCATTTAATCAGTGCTTACGGGTAGGGTTCCGGCGGTGGTTCGTCGTCGGCAAGCGGGTCATCAGGCGCGCCGCCGCTGCCGGGCGGTCTCTCGATCCTCACGTGCAGGCCGGCGTCGCGGCGCGTGATGCGCATGTTCTCCAAGCGCGCCGATCGGTCGGCCGACCACTGCGCCATCTTGCCGAACCGCTCCGACAACGTCAACCTGGAAATACAACAGTATTCATAAATTACCTTATGAATAAAATGAGGCTACTTCACCATCGAGGTTCATGTTACTTTCGTGAGTTTAATTTGCATAGAATGCACATCGCGCTTGCTCACTACGGTTTAGTAGTGAGCACATGGCTCGAGCAGAAGTAATGAAGTAATAACATTTTTTTATTATTTAGGTTGTATTTACATTTATCTTCTTTTACGAGATATAGTGCTAAAACAAAAAAAAATGTATGCGATAATTGTGGATCCGATATATAAATTAAAAAAAAAAATCGTACCACCCACAGCACCCTCTTACAAGAATCGATACCGAAGCTCTACCTTTGGGGCGGGGGTTCGGAACTGGCCGAAGTGTCGTCCTCCTCTTCGCTGTGGTCGGCCAGCGCCGCGGCGATGGCGCCGGGGGACACGCCGCGGGCCGCTCGCGTGGCCGACGGCGGTCGGCGCTCGCCCTCGCGCTTGATGCGGCGCGCGGGTATCGGCGCCGACGTCGGCGGTGTCGGAGGCGGAGCACGAGCAACATTCAACTGGGAGCGCTGCCATTCTAACACCTGGACAAAGATGGTAAATAGTACTTCATCACCTTACAGATTCATTAGGCAAAAATTTAACATAATCGAGTGGTTTTCTGAATGGATTTTGATGGAGTTTTCATAAGTCTAGTAGCTTGAGGTTTAATATACAAGCTAAGACAAGTTTGATTTGTTAGAATTTTGTATTTGAAGAAGAACAATACAGAAATACGGGAAACATAATAAGACGCAATCATTAAATGTGATTAAGAAATATTTTCTATTCAGCATTTGATCACAAGTATGATTATGATAAAAATCCCCATTCTAATACTAATGTATGTTTAAATTATATTCCTTTGTTTATAATTAAAATGAAAACAATATTATAGTACTAGGAGTCAACAGCTACTGTATGACTTTCAAGTCGACATCAAAAAGTAACACCAAAAAGCATGAAACCCTGAAAAAGCAGATTAAGATCTAAATTTTTCTGATAATGCCAGATTTAATTATAAAAACTTATATCACCATATACATATATTGGAGATATCTCTAATATCTACAAAATTACAGCCCTAAAGAGATAATATGAATTATATTATATGAAGGTATTGAATTGATAAAAAATGGAAACAAATCCCACAGCATGTTGTTTTCCATAAACATTAATTAAATAACTGCTTTATGTAAATTGTGTGGCACCCGTTATTCTCATAACTTTGAAACTGTTTTTATAAAATCTTCATTTGTATTGTTTTCAGTAGTTAAAACTACTGAAAAATGTGACAGTTTGACGTAAGTACAAAAACGTTTCTATCGACGTACACTCTCGTTGGCGCTCTTAACATATAAGAGACGTCTGTTTCAAAGTTACATTTTTCTCCTTCAGCTTACGAGATTTATTTTTTATTTGAAATGTAATGATCATATAGGGTAGGCCCACCTTCTCCTCCCTGGTTCTCTTGCTGGCCTCCCTAGCCTTCAGCAGTTCCCTGGTCGGCTGCAGTGGTAGCGAAGAGGGTTTCGCGTTTGCGTTCCCGGAATTCAGAGGCTTCGTGAGGACTTTAGCCTGCGCGGCCGACGGTTTCGCCGGGGCGCGCTCCGGACGTTTAGGAGGTGGCGAGGGCCTGCTGTTTATATGAAAAGAAAGCAATTTGTTAGTAAAACTATACACAGGTTCAGACGAGGCAGTTCAGCCTCGATTGTCATAATTCATCAACATTTAGCTAAAACTCCTTCTTTTTTAGCACATCCAATACAGATTAATAGATACTAGACTTAGAATGTGACTAATGAAGGTTCTCGATTTAAATTTGATATAAATTTTTTTCCATGTACAAATTTTTCAAATAAAAATAGACAGTTTATAAAAGCAGGAATATATTTATTTCTAATTCAATTCTCTAAATAAACATCAAAGACCACTATGCATACATATCATTGAGTACAACTGCAATTGTCATACAATGTTATGAAATTTTTAATAAAAATTAATTAATTTCAATTTTCTTATAAAACCATTATTAACAAGATTCATGTATTCTCTAGTTATATTATTATTTATTTGTGATTTGACAGTGTTACCTAGGCTTGGGCTTCAGGCGTTTATTCTTCGCCGAGCAGACTGAACACGACTCATCGGAGCAGCTGCTCATTGATGATCCAGATGGAGAAGACTGGAAAATAAAGGCACAACATTGATGTTGATTCTTAGACCATTGCTGACAATATACACCTTAGTTTTCATTGTATCAGAAATAAAACTGAACAAATTTGATGTTAATAAATGGCTTTATTTTCTCATGGCTAGATTGTGGGATACTGAGCAAAACTGTTTTAAAATTATCTTTGGGAAAAAATTGTTGTATATTCTACTTTGGTTGGCAATTATTAATAAAAAAAGAAAACAACTCTATTACGTGTGATTTGTCAAAATTCTTTTATTATTTTCATATAATATAGAATTGATATAATTCGATACTACTACTCTACTCAGTTATGTCAACATTTTGAGATTCTAAAATAAGTAATGGATAATGGATCAATGAAGTGTGTATCAGATCAGGGTATTACTTTTAATGTAAAATAACAAAGTAAAAGCTCCAGTCAACGTGCTACTAAGGGCCGGCAGCTAGTTATGAGGGGGATCAGACTGACAAACAGCATAGTGCTGCTGAAAGCCACAGCATTTTGTTGCTTGATCATTAACATGTTTGCCAACACAAACAGCTGCTGCTTCTGCAGTCGGGCTATTGACACTGATTGACGGGACATTCTTTCCTCAAAAAAAAAAAAGGCATAAAATCATAAGTACTGGATCCATCCTCTATTGCAACAAAGAGAAGAAATGAAAACTTTTGCATTACTTGTAAAACTTTTATTTATGCCTTAATTTTAATGTCAAATAAAACTGTCACTGAAGTATGATAACATGTGAATGTGTTTTTATTTATATTACACAAAATAATATTATAACAAATTCTAATAATAAAAAAACTCTTTTTATGACAAGTACTTCGATCCTGGCATATACACAATGTTTTTTCTCATTTCATAGCTACTAATATGCAATTTAATTGTAGAGAAGATTAATAAATCCTAAGAAATATATTACACAGGGTTTTATTCGTATACCAATCATATAAGTTTATATAGATAAATGTAAGTAGTATGTAACTCTAGTGTCTAAAAAGGGGTCAGCTCACCTTGGCCGCGGGTGGATCTGGCGGGGAGGGCGGCCGGGCACCACGCGGAGCGCCCGCTCTCTGCCTGGACGCGGGGACGCCGGCGGTGGACCTCACGCGAGATGGAGTTTCGCGACGTGCTGCTGAAAATGAATAGAGATGGTTAACAAGATTAAGAACATTTTTTTTTCATTTATAATATTTGTTCCTTAAAAGAAAACAAAGCATAGGAAATGTATTTTTTTAAAGAAATCATTGTTAATTAATGGAGTGGAGTTTGGAATTGAGAATGAAGAAATTGGTAACTTTTTCGGTGTAGCTCAAGACATGATGTAAACGGTCTACTGTATGCAAATACCCTCAAATGACATTTATACCACTATTAACCCATTTTAATTTCAGACTTCACTGATATTTGACAATTTATGAAATTGAGAATTTTTATTAGAAAATTCCATCGTAGTTTCATGATTGATAAATAAATTAGAGTAAATTCAGAATAAGCATTCCAAGATGGTACAAACAGTTCATAATAATAATTAGCTTTCCGCATATATTAGTTGCACAGACATAGAAAGTGTTCGTACATCTTTTGTATGGAAAGATCTTGCCGTCACCCCCAAATCCTGTTCCTGCTTTCAAATGTGGTTAAGTACTGTTTTCGATTTCAATCCTGGTCACACTCTTCATACTAATCTTGATCCAACACTAGGTATTGACCCTGGTCCCATCTTCAACTTGTTTTAATTTAAAACCCTCCATTTAGATGAAACATGTCTAACACTTTATAATGAGCAACATTGATAGCAAATTTCATGGTTATACCTCGTTCCATAAAAAACTTCAGAAAAAATTCAACCCTACTGTTTCAAAATAAAATCCTTCCTTAGGTCTATACCTTATACAATCATCAGGGCAATATACTTTTCAATCAGACCTATAGTTTCGGAGATCTTGTGATGAGTGAGTGAATAACCTTAGTATAACCGCTGTGCGCGCAGCTTCGCCCGCGCCTTGTACATAGCCCCGTCACGTAATCTAGGTCCCGATCATAACTTCGTTCTTGATTCTGATTCCAGTTCCGCTCTCAATGTCAATTTCTTTACTTCTCGATTCCAATTTCATTCTCAATCCTGATCCCACTTTAAATTTTGATCTCAGTTTTGAGACTCATTCCGCTTCCGGTCATGCTCTTGATTCTATTTTGAAACCACACTCGATTTTAACCTTGGTCTCATCTTGATTTCGATCGCAGTCTTAACTTTCAACTGTATTTCTCCTCCTGTATGCAATCTCGATTCTGCTACTGGCCATGGTCCTAATTTGGACAAAGATGTAGCAAATTCTGGTATTAAAGTAAAATTCGGGTTATTAATATAACCCAAATTTGCTTCTCCGAGTAATCTCGGAAAAGCTTTCTATGAATAATTTTTTTTTAATCTTTAGTGGCAGAAATATGAAGACCAAGTAATTTTTTTTTCAAAGGCTCGTTCACGCATACATGTAGCTAGTTTCAAAGTAAGTGAATAAATTGTTAAGCATGCAAAAAAAAAAGTCCATACAAAATACACATAGTGGTTTAAATTTTCCGTACAACATTTCACCCCCTTGAGTTACTTTTCAAAAAACGAAATATGTTATTATTTATCATTTGCTAAAATACAGATGATCAGTAGCTAAAATACCGATTTTGGGGGCAATATATGCAACGGTTTCATTTTTCTATATAAAAAAATTGACTCGTATTTCACCCCCTTCAGGGTTATTAAAAAAAAATGCATGTCAATGTTTTTTATTAGCAATAATTTGCTAAAATATATATTTTTACATCAATAGCTTTAATGGTTTCAATTTTCCATACATTTCACCCCTTATTTTATTCCCTTCAGGGTTAATTAAAAAAAAAATGATGTATTTGTTGCTCTCTATAAGAAACTAAAATTTTGACATGTGTATCTTTAACGGTTTCACTTTTTCATACGATAGTATTTCACCCTTCTCACCCTCTTAAGGGGTGAATTAAATAAAATCCTTAATGATTGACTATGATATAACAAGAACCTCTATACAAAATTTCAAGTCCCTAGACCCAATAGGCAATGCGTTGATATATGTCAGTCCGTTTACTCTTTTATAAATACAGATAGATTACTGTATTTGGAGAAGGTACAACTAAAAAATACTTAATTCCTTTTTGGTTCAGTCATGTGTATTGGAAATTTCAACATGTAGAATAAAGTAGCCAGGAAGAGTTATTACTCGGAAAAGTAACAATTAATAGGATATTTAACCGAATCGGGACACATATTTTATATGATGTATAGCATCCATATAATGTCTCCAGGTGCTATATCTGTCTGATCAATATTTCAAAATTGTTACATGAATACAGTGAAATGGAAAAAAAAATCACCTACCATATGCAGTATTAGAAAGTATATCAACCATTTTTCACGAAATCGGTGAATGTTCAAAGTAGAAAAATGGACAATGGACTTTTGTTCTTATACAAAAATGGTTTTTTTTTAACATAATATATAAAATGACCATTTCATATTTAAAACTAAATGCTAGAAGCAGAACCTGGTAGATCCTAAAAAAAAATGTGTTTTAAAACTAATTTTGTCTATGTGACGTTTGAAGACAAAACATGCAAAATTCTGAATCACACCCTATCCAATTGGGCCTCCATGTAAACAAAAATGCTTCAGTTGAAATCATAGGCTATAGCAAACTTTTAACATTAATTATTCAATACCAGGTTTAGCAGGTGGAGACCTAGGCCTCGCTGTAGAAGGCGGCGGCGAACGGCGCCCCCGTGGACTGCGGCGTGGGCTCGACTTCCTGCAGTAGCAAAACATATGGATGACTACTATTATAAATTGATATTCATACGGACACCTAGGGAAATAATATAATGAGGTACAGTGGAGCGTCGATTATCCGAACGTCGCTTAACCGAACGACCGCTTATCCGAACAGTAGTTCGGGCGGGTCGGCACCCCCCGTCCCGCGCGCCCCCCGCCCGCACTGCAGTTTTCGCGCACTTGTCGCTACTCGTTCGCTTGTTATTGTACTCGAATGTCACTTCCAAGTAACCGTTTGTCGATATTGTACTAAATTTTGCCGCGTGAAAGTCAACTCTCTATTTAAAATGCAATATACATGTAGGTAGTTCGATTATCTTTAAATACCAGTTTTCCGAACACCCAAGTCCCCCAATTAGTTCGGATAATCGATGTTCCACTGTATATATGATTATAGATTCTTTATTACATTATTTGGAATACAAAAAAGATCAAGAAATTACATTAGTTCTTACGGTTCTGAGCTAAAATGGCAAAAACAGAAGCCTTATAGTATGGTCATGTCTATCCGTAAGTCACAGGCATTTTACTCAAATACTACAAGATATATATTGATGAAAATTGGAGTATAGGTGTCACGTATAAGCCGCTACTTGGTTTGGTAGTTGAATAACAAAAATACTTCCAGGGGGGCACTCCATACACGTAACACAATCTGAAAAATAATTTTCTTCAGCAAACATCAATGTATGGCATATATTTTGACAGTTTTTTTAAAAACACTTAGGGTTTCTAAGCAATTTTCTTGTTTAATTAAATATTTTCAGAAATAATCACTACAAAAGTAGCAGAAAATGTTCTCTATCTTAATTTTTCACATCATATGACCAAAAAAATATGAAAAACATAACAAAGGTAACACTTAACAAATATTTTCAACAGAAACTATTTTGAGCATGATTGGATATACTCTTTTAGAGTTATTACTGCAAAACTGCACCTCTCCACAAAAGGGCATAAGTCCCATGAAGATACGCTCTTCTGCTGAAGCACTTTAATTTACACTAGTTTAACCGTAATAGTTGACATACCTACTATTTTCTAGTCATAGGCTACTAAAGTGCTTGTAACTACTCTGTGCGGGAAATATGGAAAAAGTGTGACAACTTGCTTTTTTTAATCAGTAACGCATTTCTTTATAATAATGGCTTCGGAACCCCATAATGAGCACGGTCCGACATGCTCTAGATCTGTTTTATAAATTAATACTATTACAGTTTGATTCACATTACTTTTAATATCCATTAATATACTTTACAATAGCCATCATGATATACCTTTTTATTGAAAAAAAAAAAAGCTACAAACCTCACAGGACTTCCACCTCTTCTTGGACTCCTCCTAGGGCTCCTTAAGGATCTCGACCGTGACCTATGGCCACGAGACCTTGATTTCCTGACTGGAGATCTTCTCCCCAACACCACAGGAGATCTGGTCCTCCTGCCCAATCCCACGGGAGATCTGGACCTCCTTCCTAGTCCCATGGGAGATCTGGTCCTTCTTCCCAATCCTATCGGCGATCGAGATCTCCGGAGTCCTATTGGAGACCTTGATCTGCGACCGAGTCCTACAGGGGATCTAGACCTTCTTCCTAGGCCTATAGGCGACCTGGACCTTCTGCCTATGGGTGTCCTTGATCTTCGCCCCATAGCTATAGGGGACCTAGAACGGCGTGGTAACGGTGTTCGTGAGCGGCGCGGAGACGATGAAGGCGACCCGTCTAGATACAACTGTTTGTAACCGGTGTGACGCCACCTGGCGGCGAAATATGGTAAATGATATACATGATACATTTAGTCTGAAGCTATCATGATTACAATACAACAAAACAGTGGCAGAACAAACATTGTGTGCCAGATTTTAAGTGGCTAGAACATTAATTCCTCTATGCTGGCCCAATGTAGTTTAAGGTTTCTACAATGTCCAAATGTAGTGACAACTTAATATTCTCTTGAGATGTGGAGCAAGTGATTTAGTTTGACTCGTAAAAAATTTCAGTCAATTTGCCTGTAATGAGGATCAACCTAATACCTTGTGATTCATAGGTGACATTCTCAACCATTGGGCCACCATTACCGAGACAGAGAGCCAAACTAGAGCTTCTACCTAAACTCGCATTAACAACATAGAACTACAATTTATAGTTATGAAGGATTTAATAAAAAACTCCACGTGTCAGATCATACTTTTTATTCTACTTGTCATTTCATAGTACACAATTTATCTTCTTTATCTCACCCAGGCTTCAAAGCGGTTCTCATATCAGTAAGTTGGCAAAAAGGCTTAGCATTGCCACCTATGCAGTCAAAACAATAAAAAAATTATCAGACGTCGAAATTGCTAGAATATTTTATTTTGGCCCTTTTCGTAGCCTGATGTCATATGGCATTTTGCTCTGGAGACGTGGTGCAGATATTCATAGAATTTTTGTGCTGCAGAAGCGGGCCATTCGCGCGATTTACAAGCTCGGACCTCGTGTATCTCTTAAAAATAACATTAAGGAAACTCGGCTAGATTAGTTTATTTTGATCGTTTTCATAGCCTGATGTCGTATCGTATCTTGCTCTGGAGATATGCCGCAGATATTCATAGAATTTTTGTGCTGCAGAAGCGGGCCATTCGCACTATTTACAAGCTCGGACCTCATGTATATTTTAGAAATAAGTTTAAGGCAACTCGGCTAGATTAGTTTATTTTGGCCGTTTTCGTAGTCTGATGTTGTATGGCATCTTGCTCTGGAGATACGCCGCAGATATTTATAGAATTTTTGTGCTGCAGAAGCGGGCCATTCGTGCGATTTACAAGCTCGGATCTCGTGTATTTCTTAGAAATAAATTTAAGGAAACTTGAATCTTAACTCTGGCATTTCAATTCATTTATGGAAATTTATTATATGTAAAAAAATTAGAAATAACTAAAAGAAATAGTGGTCAACATAAACTGAATACCAGAAATAAAAATAAACTATAAGCATATGTTAGTCAACTATGCTAGGTCACAAATTCATTAAGAAGGCTCTGTGTAGTAGTAGAGGGTTCGTGTGGATATACAAAATTTACCCTTATATATAAAAAAGAGTATTATTAAACAATTTCTGAATATTAAGAAGACAAATATCCATGGGCATAAGCGGTTCAACCTTTTACTAGAATGTTTCATTAATTAATGGTTTTGTATTTGTTTTGACAAGGCATGATGAAGTTAGACAAGAGCTACCCTTAAGTTTCATGCTTGTTCTCGAGGGAAAAACTGCCTTCCGAATGAGTCATAAATTGTAAATTCACAAAAATTTACATATTTCAAGTGTTATTTTGTAACCTATGAAATAGAGATATTTTGAATTTGAATCTACCTTTCGGTGTGTTCTAGCTTTAAAAACATTTTTTTTTTGTGTTTTTCACTATGATTTTAATATTAGAGATGTGAAATGGTTAATTAAATACATTTCTAATGAAACAAGTTAATGGCACAAGGACGCTACAAAACTCAAACTGTCCTGTACATTTTAATATACGAGTATTAAATCACCACAAACTATATTTTTTCCTAATTTCAGGTATCTATGTCAAAATGGTTGTGACACATATATTGATAAATTAAATAGATGTTTTTTCAATATAGTGTTAAAGATTTTCATTGCTATTTACAAGCAAATACTTAGTGTTTTACACATTTTTTAATATTTGTGAAATTAAAAAATAAAAATATAGACAACATAAATCAGAAATAAAAAAATAATGTAATGAAAAAAAGGGGTCCTATCACTTTCTAAGGGCTAGGTTAGAAGGTCTAATTTAATAGCGTTTATCGCGACAAGTTCTCTCTTCGAGCTAACCTGTTCGGATCCTTTTCCTCAACCTCCAGAAGTTTCCTGTCCCAACTGCCGGGTGAAGCTTGTCTCGCACGTTTCATAACATTATCTATTTCTTTTCGACGACCAGCAGGGTTTGATGGGTCTGAATAGGATTGAGTTTATGGAGTTAACTTAGCTTTAAAAAACAAGAAAAAATGTATTTTGAAACACATTTTTGAATAATCCACATTTATTATGGTGCCTTGGTTCACTGCTTACGAATTTTCAGGTTGTGATCTCATGGTGGCCATCCAAAATGTGAATAGAAAAAGTTTCAGATTGCTATAGATATCCAACTGATTAAATGGGAGTGTTTAGAATAGACCATATGGAATTCTTATTCTTACAAATTTCTATATTTCGATGGCATTTTAGTTTTTTTTTGGGTTTTCTGATTAACTGGATATTTACCATCTGGATGTCCTCCATTCACCGTCTGGAAGGCTATCATCAGATTACACAGACAAGGGTTCAAAATCACATCAAATTTATGAGAGTGTAAAAGATTTTAATGAATTCCTCTAATTTAGCCTCTAATTGTATATATTTCAACCAACAAGTATAGCTGTTGTCAGATTTAAACTAAAAAAGAAAATGGCAAAATCACACCTTGATTGAATCTTGAACCACTCGGAAGACATCAGGCGAGAAATATACATATTTTTTTTATTTTGCATAAGTATTACATTTTTCAGATTACATTAAATGTTGAGTATGAATAAAACGCTACATTCACTGTGCCATAGCACCTTTATGTCCATAAATCGCGTGCACATTTGTCTGGCTCACCAGACACAGATTTAGGATTTAAGGAGGGGGTGAAACGGAGTGAAGTTATAAAATTTCACATCTTATATATATAATTAATAAAAATATACTTGGTCTATCACCCAATAGCAATGCGTTTATTAATTGTCACAGACTAGCCGAGGCAGACATATTATCAATTCTTCTACAACATTAGAAATAATAAAATGGATGGGATATGGATCCACTACAAAATTGTAATATATGCGTACTGAAGACATGCATTTCCTTTTTGTTTTTGACAGCCTGAAGATTTTCATATTAATCTAAACCTACCCTCCTTTGGTTAAGATATTAAAAACACTGGCATACAAAATAGAAAGAATTTTAAACATTCAAAATTTTATAAAAATCATTATTTAATATTGAGTGCCATTTTGTAGATTTTTAATGAATTACGTTATCTTTCAGCAATAATAATAACAATTACCATTAACGAATATGTATATACATGTGTAGTTTGTTTATATTTGAGAATTTTAATATTAAAATATAGACTATTATACATTTCAAATAAATTGGACTTTTTTTTTTACATTTCAAGACAATATGGGTTTTTTTAGTTAAACTTGGTGTCATCAGAAAAGTTATTTCTTATGTTCAATTCTCGGAGTCGTTCTATTTAGTGCCAAAGATTGTTTGTTTATTTAATTTTATATTGACGAATGTAATTGAGTATCAAATATCAATTGCTATTATTAAGTTTAAAAAATATACTGTTAAATAAAGCTCACTAAGAATAAAAAAAAAAAAAAAACTAGCAAATTACATAAACGAAAAAGAAACTAATTTTCATTTTAATTCTTAATGGTTACATAATGATTGATGGTTGCAAGTTTAGATATGGGCCTAGGTGGCACACAGCGGCAGTTAACTTACAAGGGGTCCTCCACCTATATGAAAGAAAGTAAAATCTCTTCAAAGTACATGGAAGGAAAAAGATTTCTGCAAGCTACAGGAAACGAAGACCTTCCTTAACTTTAAGTAAAGCAAGCAAGGCCTCTTCAAGCATACTGCCATAAAAATTTCAAACAAATCCCGATATACAGTACAATGTATGACTCTGCTGCTCTGAATTGCCTGCGAGTGATGCAATGCGCAGGTTCAAAACTCCTCCACCCGTACTTATTTTTCACCAATGCCTGGTTCGGAACTAAATTTACAATGGCAGAGTTTCATACATTGTGCTGAACAGCACAAACTGGTGTTTATGGCTTTTGTTAATTCGCTGTTTATTATTATTGTAATTTTATAATTATTAGAAAACTTTTATAAACAGTCTCTAAAGATGAGATAAAACTTATCAAACTCATCATATTTCAAAATTCTATTTGCACAATACTATGCATTAATGGTAAGGGGACATTCATAAATTACATAAGACACTAGCATTTTTTGACATCACACATATAAGAAAAACTAAGAAAAGGTTGGAGGCCTAGCCTCTTTAAGTATTACATAAGATAAAATATTTACCAAAGCTATAAAGAAATAGTGGAGGCATTTAGACATATATATATTTCTTTGCAATAACAAATTTATATAATTTGGTAAAAATAATTTTATTTAGATACTTTGATTGGTCCGACGGCTCAATAACTAAGTAAGTGCATCAACCACTAAGACGTCTCTAGAATGCATGGGTTCCAGTGCCACATTTATGAAAATAATGTCGTTGTGTCTTCAATGTCCACCCACTCATCATAGTCAACATTATTCTTGATACAGTACTAACTTCCTGATCTCATCTTGAATTTATGCCTAAATGTCTCGAATATGACACACAATTTTGGTATCGAACCCATCATATTTTTTTATGAAGTTTTACAGTTTATTTTGTTGTAAGTATTTGGAGCGTACTGAGCAAATTCTTCCAGGCGGTGTGCGGTAATGTTGCCATAGGTACCGAAACCTCTTCCTTGCCATGGAGAATGCATGCTTTTTGAAACTATATTCACAAGTTAGCCCTTTTATGATCTTATCTAAGAACCATGAAGACTCCGCTTATCAGCCACTTGTAAGGAAAAAATTAAACATATTCATTACCGCTTCCAAACACACAACACAATTTATGAATGACCCCTAAGTCATAATACTACATTTGTGACATTAATTTAATATCACAAATGCCATACTTTTTGGAAAAAGACAAAAAATGGACATCATTCTAAATTTTTAGAAAACATTTAAAAAAAAAAAACAAGCCTTGTCAAAATGTTAAGCAAATTTGCAACTGGCTACTTCAAGAACACAAATTATTATTAAATTATTGATGGCCATCTAATTTTGTCAGTATAATCCTATAGATAATTATGACAATTTTAGTTTCCAGCATAACAAAATATTCATCAAATTTGTTAAAAAATAGAAAACAATTTATCTAAAAAAATTATGCTTTAGGGAAGCCTTGAACAATTTACTTTAAACAAACCAACCATTGATATTTTTATACAAGGTGAAAATTTGATATTACCATTTTATATCCTTCTTTGAAAACCTTTTAAACATTTGAAATGGTATAGTTCAACATTAACTCGTTCAAAGTAAATTTTTAGATTGCATTTGCATAAAAAAACATATATCAGGTTTTCTGAATTTCTACTTATTAAAATTTGGAATAAAAAAAATATGAAAAAACTACATACTTATCTTTTTAAATCCAACATATGACTCAATCCACAATTTTTTTATTACATCTAAGTGATCACACCTCATACTCACAATGGAAGATGGTGTATTCCATATCCATATTGCAGGATGATATTGTATCCATCGGAGACATCGCAAAAAACAGATTCATCATGATACTCACCAGTAATCCTGGAATGTTGAGGATTCCTGTCCATATGCAATCGGCTCTTGGAGGCAGCTTCAGCCGCTCTGGAGACCGAGCCGTTTCGGCGTGATGACATCCTGAGAATTGAAAGATCAGCTTCAATTTTTTTTTAAGTAAATTTGTTTTTTTTGCCATCACTTGCATATATGGTGGGAATACCAAGAAAATAAATGGGTATAAGATGTTTTTTTTATATAACTGCTTTTATTATATTATGATTATGCAGTTTTAATATTTACATATAAAAAAAATACAAAATGGGTATATTAAATAGGTGGGTTATCTTAATCTATGATGAATGAGAAGTTTTCGTGGGTACATTTTTATTAAGGTAAGTTTTGATTTTAACCTGGACAATATTTTTTATTTGTTGGAGCAAAGTGAGATGTGATTCTTTATTTATTTAATAATATTTAGTATTACTTTTCATTACTCATTTGTTTTAAACTTTCTTTGTTTAAATACCTATGCACTATATTTAAATTTAGAAAAAATCTGTAATTATTTATGTTTATGCTAGATTATTTTCTATAAATTGACAAATTACAAAAAAAAAAAACTAATATTTTTAATTAACTTAACTTTAATAACATGTGAAATTATATTTACAAAATTACATTTTAAGTAATATAATAACTAGTGGTTATTTGTGTTAAATAATCATATGAATAAATTATCAAATGTACTATCATTGTTATATGTTAAGGTTTGTTTTCTAATAAATCTAATAGGATAGTGAATCATAAACCATTTTCAAAATAAATAACAGCACTGTCCATTTAAAATACTTTATAGTTTTTAGATAATCTAACATATTTTTTGACAATATTGTTAAAATATTGGTGCATTACTGAGGTTTTTTTCGCCTTATAATTTGTACGAAGGTACATAAATAGTTTAGAGTTAAAAACTTGATTAAAGAAATATTATATATTGATTTGTACGCATATTTCTAAATTTTGATTAGGTTTTCCTAAAATTTTCCATTATACTTTGCTAATATTTTCATTAAGTGTATTAGACGCTTTATTTACGACAAATTTTTTTTTATGTTAATTGTTTAAGTTTAAACAACTTCTACATACACATTATGAAGTTTATTGCGTTTTTTAGCAACAAAATCGGAGAAATTTCGGTCTTTGTCTCGAAGGAACAAGGTGTGGTCTATTTATACTTTCACAAGATGGCGGCTTCCAAGTATTGATTTTGACTCACCTTCTTCAGAACCCGACGCGACCGCGCGCTTACCTCGGGGTTTCCGTACGGCGCGGGGGGAGCAGGGTGCTCCAGACGCGGCCCGGAAGGAGCTAGGGCTCCGTACGCGGCGCGGGAAACGGCTACGCGGGGCCCGGCGCTGTAAATCAACCGACATTTTAGAGACCGGGTACGAACGCGACGCGGCCAGGCCACAGCGGACGCGGTACGCGCCACGGCGCGGTATTTGTCGTGACATCCAATAAAATGGGTGGGCATGTTTATTAATCACTATAAAATCACATACGAACCAGTATTAGATCACTTTAGTTTCACAAACAGTCGCTCACACTACCACTCACAGTGCACGGCGGCCATTTTGATGATATCATCATAGTACAAGTCTGTGCGCAATTGATCTGAAATCGATTAATCGCAGAATTGAATTTTAGTGTAAACATGAATTTTCACCTTAACCAATGAATCTTCTCAAAAAATTGGTCTAAGGTACCCCAAAATCTTCCACATTCTCCAAAAAAAATAATTTCACTTATAATTGTTAAGGAAAATACTTTTTTTCATATATGCCGACATTTTTTAATCATATAATTTAAAAAAAATACGATACATAAATTATGCACAATAATCCTGCGAATATGTTAATATAAACAATGATTTAATAACACTGAATTATAATTAAATATTTATTTGGAAAAACAATAAGTATGACATCTATAGTTGTTACTTTATCTGTGTCAACATCGTTTTTTTGTTGCTTTAGTAAATGATAATAAATTAAAACAATTAATTCATTTATTTATAAAAAGCTTTACACTTTGCACAAACCTAATAGAATTGAAGTTGATAATATCTCGACCTTAGGGGACGTCCATTTATTATGTGACCGGTTTTATTTTTATTTAACTCATTTTTTGGGAGATTTGATAAGATGTTGATAGGCCTCATTTTCTTAAGTGAGATTTTCCTAATACTTTTTCAGTTTCCCTATACCCTAATTAAAATCAATATGTTTATATTACTAGACATGTTCAGAGTAGATTAGAAAGTGTTATAATAGTATATTTTATGAATCTAAAAGATGCTGTGATATTTTTCATTGCGTCCTCTTCCCCAACTTGAGACTTGGTAAAATTTTGTAAGACGCCCCTCATTTTGGGTTTGTATAATTTAAGGATGACCTTCTACTGCATGGCTTTACTATTTGTTTCCCATACATATACATAAAATCAGAAAAAAATATACATGTTGAGAAATCAATATGAGAATTCAGTCTTTGGGAATCGATTATAAGAATTGAATCGATTAAATAATCATTCTTTGATCGAATTTGTATCCATAATGGCCCAATTTTCATGGGATTCTTTAATGTAATTAATATTATTTAAAGTCTAGATATTACAACAAAGTAGATTTTTTATGAATTAAAAATTAATATAAAGCACCTCCAATTTAAAATAAAAAATCTTTAAATCGTATTATTAAAAAAGATATCCAATAAGTATATAATTGAATGCACACTATATATAATTTTTTCAAACATTTTATTTTAAGTGTAAAAACGCCGTATGTAATATAAGTTTAAAAAGGGAATGCTCGCTTCATAGGCAAAAACAGTCCACTTTTCGAAAACAAAAAACTCCAAAGTATACCTTTTATCTCGTTCTTCTATTACAGACGAAAATTAAAAATCACAGAATGTACGTACTGGTTAAGAAAGATATGAAAAGTTTTTTGAAGTATAAGATCTTGCACAAGCCTAAAATTGTCATAAGTTACTTAAAATTAAGATTGCATGAGAGTTAGTTAGGTCACATAATAAGGGAAGCGGTGGTATAGGAGCGTATCTCAGCGGCGTCTTACTTCTAACGAATACAAAAGTGGTGAAAGTCGGAAGGCGAGTAAAAAACAGGAAAGAGAGGTAGATATACATACGTAGCATATTTTACATTTGTAATGATATCCGCATCCTTACTATTCTTATTAATTATTTCTTGACCAATAATTTTTAACTTAACTCTATGAAAATTGATAATTTTCTATTAATAAGAAGTTATTGTTTTGTCTCATTTTTGAAAATCGGCATTTATGAGATTTAAATGTTTTAGAGAACCTATTTTGTACATTACCAGAGTAATATTTATATGTCTGTGTGTGTGTGTTTGTGTGTTTGAGTGTGTGTGCACGCATTGCGGGTGCGTGCATGTGCGTGTGTGTGCGTTTAGGTGGGCGTAAACCTCTCATAGCTTCTAAAAGGATTAACGGACCGATATACAATTCACGGTATTCGAAAGGTTTCTATTTTGATTTTCTAAAAATTTTAACTGACTCCACTCAGTAGAATTTGAGGAATCTCAAAAATAAAACTTTCGGAATATTTTTTTTGGAATAACCTTTAGCCTACTTCATCGGCCAATACCAAAATTCAAACAGATCTTTTCATAAATAGGTGGACCGATTGCTTCAAATTAAATAAAATTGTTTGATTTGTTCAAAAGATAACATCGCGCAAAACTTTTTCATACAGCGTTTTTTACATTTTTTTTAAACTAGGGATATCATTATCTTTGCAAGAGACAGCCCTAACGAAAAATTCCAAAAAAGTGTTTTTTTAAAATAATTATTTTGTTTATTTAATTTTAGATTATTTTCTAAGTTATCTCATAAAATTGGGTTTTCGGTGTACGGTAAACTTATTCTGTTCAAAAAAATTGCATCGACTATTATAAAACAGATCAAAATCAAAGACCGAGTCTGAAAGATATTCTATTAAAATTTAGAAAATGGCTTTTTTCAAATAAATCTAGTTTTTTGAAGTTGAAGAGCCCAAAAATATACTAAATCTAAAAGTAGCTTTAAAGTAGTAAAAAGTTTTAGGGATGCATTACAGGGTCAACCGTTTTTCGAATTTTTATTTATTAAATATTTCAGTGACATGCAGTCCTTGATAACACACGTTATTTTGGATATCAGATACTTAGTAATAAATATTTTTCTTACAATAACTTATTATAAAGTAAAATCACTTTACAGAAATATTTAATGTTTGTGTATCAGTAAAATTCCTTAAGTGCGCTCTTAATGAACTATATATTGTATTACAAATTAGTTATAAAAGTAAAATTCAGGATAATGAACTGGCCAATGAAAATGTTAAAGTTTACCATATAACACTCCAAAAAACTACTTCTTAAAACAGCATCCTACATATCACCATACCATCTTATATACAATAATTCTTTGTGGTACCATCTGGTACCGCAAAGTACGTACCAAAAAAAATGGTAGGTAAAAGATTGCAATAAAAGGTTTTATTCCAAAAAATATAGGTGTGCAAGTGAATATTGCTGCTACTAAAATTTGACTAAGCAAAGTTAGCATACAATTTAAAAGGCAGTGTATGCGCTTTTATAATAAGATCCAACTGATATTCAAAATTTGCAAAATATCATATAGCAAAGACTATTATACCGTATCTGAATATGCTGGTGAATAAAATCCATGGGATTGAACTGCTAGGATGTCAGATTGCTTCATATTATTTCTAATTGTTGCACTAAATTATCAAGTATTCATTTCTTTTTATCGATGAGCAAAAAAAGAGCAATCTTTGAGTACCTTGCCCGTACTTCAGGGGGTGAATCAGTATTTGGAATGGGCATTAATGTTAATTTTGGGAAGAATTCTTTAATGACATATGTCAAATATGTATTACATACAAAATAAAGCTATATATATAAAAAAAAAAGTACAATAAGTAGGTAAAACTATGTACAGACAATGCAAAATTCTAAATACAAGAATTAATGTACTAATACACAATATGGATAATTTCATAAAATTTTCAATAAAATCGTGCGTGTACTTATGTCCACGCGTGAGAAGTCATACTTCTTTGGCATCATTAAAAAATTCTTCTTTATTACATGCAAATAATTAATTACAATAAAATAATAAATGGACTGGAAAAAAATAGTCAACACAGTCAATAAAGTTTAGTTTAGATTTAACAAATTAAATAAATAAATATTTCTTACATTAAGTATAACATAAATTCTCTCATTATTCGAAATTTGAATTTGAAGCGGACAACTTCAACATGTTAATTTTGTGTTGCACTTTTATTTTGTGTTACACTGTTATTTTGTGTTACACTGATGCACGCGCATCTTTAAATTTCACTCTCAACATTTTTTCATAATGCGCCTTAAGAAGTATAACTTCAAAAATTAGAATTAAATTATTTTGAAATAATTTTCTAGAAGTTAAAAGAGTAAGCTTTATAAAAGATGTGGTAAAATATTTCCCAGATTTGCTCAATTGTTGCATAGTTCATTCACTTCGATAGATAATTCAGTTAAAAAAGATAAGATGCCTATTATATTTTGTGTCTCGTTTTGAAACATATTTCTTCTGTGAAATAACAGCTTTCTTTAGGTATATTTATGTAAATTCTTTAGTGGACATTGTTTGAAATATTTTCCTGTTCTTTATGATGAACTCAGTTTTAAAAAGCAGTGACAGCTATTCCCAAATTTTACTGAATACTTTATCTTGTCAACAAAGTTAGATAAAAATTTAGCTATATGGACATTTTCATTTCACTCAAGCATACATAGTATTCCACAATGCAATGTTTTGACCGTTGCCTAATATTTTGTCTGTTTATTTTTTAAGTCCAAATGTATTTCATTATAACGTGTTTGAATAATTGGTAACTTGATTTTTAAAATAAGAAAAGAGCTGTCTTTTAGTAGTACTTTAAAAAAGTGGTTGTTTTAAAAGCATGAGATATGTGCTGAGCATGCAATTCTTGTATTCCTTAATTTATTATTAAAACAAAACAACAAAATCTGTTTTCGGTCAAATCTAAGAATGGAACTTCCGCGAAGGAAATCCGTGCGGAATAGTGTCAAATCATGATTATCAATCGCGGTCAATGACACATTGACAATCCACCACTTTTACTGTAAAATAAATTTTCTATTCATACATAGTTTCTAACTTTTTTCAAATATTATTTAGGAATTTTTGTTTTATATTTTCCATATGACAAAATCAAACAATAGAATTGTTTATACTATTTATCGTATTATTTGAATGAAGTACATATAATTCATGAAGTAGGAGTGCAAGATAACCCTCGAAATATCAATGGGCTCAACTCATCGACGATCGACTGAAAGCAAAGGGTAAGCGTCCATGTACCTTCATTTTTTTTAATTCCCTTTACATATTTAAAATAACCGGTGTTAGAAAATCGTGACTCCATTATAATATACGTGTGATGTAAAACATTATTTACTACACAGGGATGTAGTATTTTATCTGAAGTTGTTTGCGATTTCGTTTTAGTAACTTTCGTTTTAAAATTGGAGAGTTCTGATTAATTATTGTCGTGGCCAGTTCATAACTCTGGATCCTCGGGGATGTCCTCTTTAATTAATACTAGCAATAATTCTTTCAATTGTTTTTACTTAGTTTTCTGTGCTTATTTTTTATTTATGCACTTCTAATTGAGCTGATACAATCATTGCTCTTTTAGTTCAATCACAGGGTCCGTGCCTGTGTGCCTGTATCTCCACTCTACTTTCGTTTCTTTTTTTTATACTCTACTGTTTATGCAATTTAATTCATTCTATGTTTAAACATATTTATGGACAACAACCATAAAAGTTATATTCTTTTCAGCCTATACTATAACATGTGTACCTTATTTTGCTACAACAATAAAATTTAATATTTTTCTTAGTATAAATGTTATTAATAAAATTATAGTTCTTGCGATTTATGAATATTTTACTCATTTTATAATTTTTTTTTTAATAATACCTTACCATTATATTGCCATCAAACAAATTAATTGTGGTAACATGCTTTAAGAACATATGAATGTATAAATCTTTATAATTTATAATAGCGACGTACAGTAGACGATTCAAAGTTGCAACATATGATGTAGGGGCTCTGCTGTAAGTTTTGACCAATTGATAACAAAAATTATAAATCATGAGTGCGAAATTGTAACATGAGTACACCTGCTTTTTTGCATAAAAAAAATAATTTGTAACAAATAAAATGTACAAGTTCAAAATAGACCATTTGTCACATTAACAGGTTCACTATCATACATAAAAGGTACATTGTCAAGAAAAAAAGTGTAAATCATATCCAGTTCACCTAAAAAGATGAAAAATTAGTATGAAAACTAGAGTCACATATTAATATAACACAAGCCCACACATGTTCCTCAGATGTGTAAGCAGAGACAAGCTATTTGGAATAATTTTTACATATCTATTTTAATTCATTGACATTTGTTATCATTTAACATATCTGATATGTTTTCGCACCCTGCTGTTATTACTAAGTAGGGTACGCCAGTAAGATATGCCATGCGAAGTTCATACATGTTTTACAAATTTCGTTCTCAAATATCACAAGTTTCTACATCTTATTAAAAACAATTCCAGCTAGTATATAGTGAAAATTTATTATTAATGCTCTTTTTACATATAGACAAATATTAAAACATCAGTGGCAAATTTTAAGGTCATTTTTCATTTCACAATTTCTGGGTCCCTAATTTTTGAATTTATTTTATTTTTATTGTTTGTTGTTATAGGGTGACATGGTAACTTGACATTTTTATACATTTTAAGTGTAATTAAAAGATGTAGCCTTGTGACAAATGGATGGAGAGACAGACAGCAGATCCTTAGTAATAGGGTCCCGTTGGGACCTTTTGGGTATGGAACCCTAAAAATAGTTAAAAATAGATTAAAGAGCAGTTAAAAAGTCCATAAAACAAAGTAAATGTGTCATTTCTTTGTATCACTTATTTCCATCCATGTACTTTTTTTTTTTGTAGGAATGAAGTGGGCTTCCCTTGGTTACAGGCATACTATATCCATCTGCATTAAAATGCAATGATTTTAAATAAAATGTTAAATTTTATTAAAATCATTGCAGTGGCTTTGCCACGAAGCAGGGGCAAGCACAGAGATTCACACAGAGTATGCAAAGCTAAAAAACTTACTAGTTCCAGTACTGTTATGCAAGGTATAAAGATGCTTATCGTCACGTCGTAGGGCCACCAGCTGAAACAATGCCGAAACTAGTAAGTTGTTTTTTAACTTTGCATACCCTGTCTGAATCTCGGTGCACGCCCTTGCCACGAAGATAAAAATTACACAAATAGACCATGCTTTGGTATTTAAAATATGATTTTGGATATTTCTTCTCAGATTTGATAAATCTTCGAAGCTTATGTTTTCTTCGTATATTTGACCGTGTTAATTTTCTTTTGCTTTCTTGTGCACAAACCACATTTGCTGCAATTTTTTTGCATTTAAAATTTTTTAACAATGTTGCATGTAAACATGTTACATTTGATGAAATGAATTTTATTTAATGGCATATAAAACTTATGACTGTATGCTTTGTGTATAGAATAAACAATAAATGAAGTTTATCAGAAATTATATCCTTTTGTAACCATCGGAAAATTTTATCGAAGACCAGACATTTCTTCTAGCTGAACCGAAAGCATTGATGTCAATAAATTGAGATAAACTTGGATCAGACCATATTAATAAGTCATTGACTTTCAGATAAGCGATTTTTTGCGGTGTCTTATCATGAACCGTTTCTCTTTGATCGCTTTATTTTTTTATGAAAAATATTATGCTCAGTGTGACCCTTATTGACTTATGTAATTCCCCCAGATTAAATGATTCACTGTAGTGTATGAAGATTTTTTTTTTTTAAAACGTCAAACATCAGCCAAGTAAATGGTTGAATTTGGATCGGATTCACAGAATGACTTCCGAGTTTGTTATTATTGATCAGTGCAGTTTTGATTGAAAATTAATTTTAAATGTTTGAATACAGCTTTTCCTGTTTTGTTGTACGTATTTGCATAATAATACATGTTTTTCAAAACAATAATGCCAATGGAATGCTAAAGCAAGACATATAGTTTAATGTCATAGTAATAAATTACATTACAGAAAGGTCATAGCATAAAAATAAATATGCTTTTGAGTGTACAATGTATTGTTATGATTGTTATACATATGTATATATCAATACAGAATGGTAATCACTTAGTGGTTGTAAGCATTGGCTATAAACTAGAAGGTGCCTGGTTAAATTTTGACCGTGAATGAATTAACCAACGAGTTTTTAAGTATATGAGAAACCATAGATTTGTGTCTCGGAAACCACATGAAGCGGTTGATCTTGAATGCTGTCATCACATTGATGGCAACGTTCATTATTCACCCTCAGCTTGCGTTTGGCCTACGCGGAGAGTTTACGGGCTCAATCTGAAATATGAAGGTCGTAGTAGGGTGTCTTCAGTGGCGTAAATGAAATCTGACATGACACTTTTACAAATTTTTTTTTAAAAAGCAAGGAATGTGGAAATCTAATTGAATCATCAAAATTATTTTCACAAATAATAACAGATTAATTAAGGCATTGCGGTTGGTTGCAAAGAGTGCCAACAGTTTATAAAAAGTTCGTAATTGAGAAGGTTATCTTTAGAAGACTGCTGAAGGTTATATGTTTTCTATTCGGAGTTCCAGATATATTAAATTTCAAGTCGCAGATAGCAAGTTGTATGTTATCTGCGTGGCAACTTACTTAAGAATACGGCCAAGTGCAAGTCGCACTACGTAAAGTGGTTTCCATACTACAAAGTATAAATCATTGCATTAGTCATTGGTAAAATTAAGAAGCACAAGTTGTAAAATGTTTTCTCTTTCCGATGTTTTTGCATTTCTTCTGAGAATATAAAGAATTTGGATTTTCTTGTCGATTTTCATGTAAGGTATGAATAGGTAGGAATAGGTAGGTTTATATTGCATATTTTTTTTCAAAATTATATGTTTCAGAGATAAAAGATTTTCATATACTTCTCTTGTGTATTGCTGTCTCTCAAAGTTATCTAAAAAATATATTTGTATTTCTCAAAATTTGTTAATTTGGAATATCATATGACACATTTATTGAAATGTTTATTTTTTTAAATTTTCTAATGGATCTCTTATTGTTGACCGCAAAATATAATTTGTATGTTTGTTCTTGCATATTCATGACTGGGTCATCCAACTCTAGATAAACTTTGTTTATCGAGAAGGAATCTTTGTTACGAAATAGTCTGTGGCGGGACAAACAGACAGACAGGCTGGCATGATACGAGAGTGACCCTATATAATAGATAGGTTCCTTTCTTGTCATTGGCTGTACTTAACCTTGAAAATGAACATAAGATAAATTTCCGAGGATTGGTGTTTGGTTACATAGACTTTTAATAAATTAAAGCACAATGGACGGCTTGTCTGTGGTTGATCAATTTGTCTATTTTTGAAATTTTGGATTAATGCTAATGTTTCATATATAACGATTGTCAAAAAAGTGGGTTTTGAATTATCTCTATTTAAATATATATCTATAAAGACAATCTTTTCTGACTATCACACGGAAGTGTTGTGTCAGCTCTAATTGGGATATGGGATGTCACAGGTGCGATTACCTTGTATGTACATTTTGTTTCTTTGGACATGCACCGAGTCTGATTGTCTGTATATTGCCTTCAGTCATTGCTTGTGAGTGTCAATGAATCGAAGTCATTGAAGTTCGTTTACATCAACTTCTCGCCACCTAGTAGAGGTAAATGCAAAGCGACGTACGGAAATTAAGGGGGCATGTATTACTAAGTGTGGTGTTTTTAAAAAACTTAAACCCCATCCCGCTCCTCGTATTTGGTAGATAAAATGTGGATGGACCCCCCTCATATTAGATTATCGGCCATACTTTCTGACTAATTAACTTTGTTTAATGTCATAGTATTGAACATGTTTTCTGTATAGTTGATAGCATAAAATATTATAATTTATATTTTATAAATTTTATATTGGCAAGAGGCAGAGAGAGATATGGAAAGATCGTACCATGTAGAAATCTATAGTCTCTGCCTACCCTTCTGGGAAATAGGCATGAGTTTATATTATTATAAACTTCACATTCTCTAAATTTCAAAGTTTACATGAGATTTTTCAACACTGCAATCCTAAATAAGATTTGGTGAGAGTTTTTTTGACCCTCTTAAAGTCAAGTAATTTAAGGACGGCCTCCCTTAACTATGCGACATCATTGCTACTGTAACGATTTCATTTATAATATTTTAAAAAGAGTTTTAAAATTGTTACTTTTGCTCTATTTATGTTAAAATCTACCATTTCAAATAATATTGCACTGTTTCTAATACATTTTAATATAATTTTTAATCGGTATAAATAATTTTCCGTGTTGTCCTATAAAGTTTTGACGCCTTAAACGCAGTGTAAATAAAAATAGACAAGACTAAAAACATTCTAATTGTATTTAAATTAAAATGATATAGTGTAAAAAATATAATCGTCCTTTATTATTTAAGTACTAGCTTTTTCCCAAAGTTCCGTCCATATAGACTACAATATTTAGACCATTTTAGAAGCGTTCGTGGCGTTTATTCATATTTTTCACACATGATCATTTTTAATGACCTCCCTAATGTATGAAAGACAGTACTAGGGAGAGGTCAAGCTGTATCTCTGGTTTTAACCAATCGAATTAGATGAAATGTGGTGTTAAGATGGACCTCAAACTACCAAACTGTGAAAACTCCATCAAAATCCGTTCAGCCGTTTTAGCTTCATGCTGTAACAAACATACAGACAGTCAGACAGAAATTCTAAAAAAACTGTCGTTTTGGCTTCTGTTTCCCTAATAAAGACCCCCCACCCCATATCAGTTTTTTTTTTTTAATATCTACAATGTACAGACCTGTTACAATTTTATTACACATATAGATAACACTGGTCAACATAATTTCATAACAGGGAATGTGCTTACTAATTTTGAATTGCCTATCTACCCTTATTTTATCACCATATTTATTTTGATTCGATTGGGTCTCGTTTTCATGTTTCCGCTACTAACCACAAAAATGAAAATTAACCGTTTTTATTTCACTATCGCATTCAAAGAATTTATTTATTTGACGAGCTTAGTGTTTTGTTCTGCCTTCAGAGTCAAGTGCTTCTTAAGTAATGTCAAGAGAATGTATAAAAATTATCCTAACAAGTTACGTTCCGTTTGTGGCACATAACCGGACAAAAGTTTTCATGTTACACGCAAAGGTTTTTTTTGTTGACCAGTGTATTTGGCTACTTAACTAGTCTATCTAAAATGTCGATTTCGCTTCTGATATGTGTATGTCGCGACTATATTTCAAAGTCACTACGTGTGCGTCAATGTATTGGTTTGTTTTCTTACACCTATGCCTACAGTTTTATTGGTGAATATCGATTTATTTTAAGTTAATTTTAAATGTTGTGTGTATTTATTAGTTTTAAATATGGGCGACGGTGGGATTTTTTAGTGGGAATAAAAATTGGAACTGTATACAGTACGATCTTTAAATTTTCATTGTGTTCGTTTTAAAAATATTTCAAAAAAAATATAAATAAATTTAAACCTTTCGCATCGGCCAGACGTCCCATGACGGCACATTTCAATTTGTGGCGCGAAATTTTTTTCAAGAAAGAAAAACCGACTAAGTTCAATGATCCATGTTTTTCGACTCTTTCATCATATATCCTAACAACACACACCCTTGACCTTACCGAATACCTAACGTGCCGTGTAGATCAGCCGTCTCGATACGCAAGGTACTCACGCAATACCGATAAAAGCGATTCGCACTTGACCGGCTATTTTTATCGGAACACGCGTCGACCACGCGCGTAGCAACCGCCGGCCTAGTGATACACGGTCGGCTGTGGCGTCGCACGTCGTGTTGTTGCCAATAGGTTCTTTGCTCCGACAGCTAAAAAAAAAAAGAAAATAAATGTCGGCCATGTACGAATCGAACCATTGAAATGTCGTGTCGACGGTCCGTTAACAATTGCTGTTTGTCTGTGACGTGACATTGAAAATGTCACTTTTAACAAAAATATTCTTTTTTTCCAAATAGTTTTATGTAATTTGGTAAGAGAAATTAAAAGTTACTTTAAATTTTTTCCATATTTTGAAACATAAAATTTCTCCTTAAATCGCAAAATTCGACTGTAAAAAGGAAATTGATGTTCAATTATTGGACGGATATTAATTTTTTATTTCACCCAGTAGACGTCGTCTGAAGTATAGGGAAAACAGCTGATAGCTATCTCGTAGTACGAGGAGTTGTGCGTCTCACGGCCGATAGTAGGCCACGCCCACCGACTACTACGCTAGTACTACATCGCTTAAAATATTTTTTAGGGCACGTCCAAAACAAAACGAGTGTCAGCGTACGCGCGCAACCTCCATATTTCTGGTTTATTTTATGCTGAAAATAAATATGATATTAAAGAAACAAATTAAAAACCTTTTAATATAAATATATAGAATTATTTATAAACAGTATATAACTGTACTTTCTTATAATATTATTATAGTATTAAACTGTGCATTTACCAATTTATATAACTGTAGATCATATACGTGTAATTATTAATGATAAATATACGCGTAACGCGTAACTTTTTTTTTGTAACCGCAAGGAATTTTCTTTACCACGCCCTTAGAAGTTCAACAATTCCTTTAGCAGAGCCAGCGCAAAAATAACGCCTTAGCAGGTCCGAAGTTTTAACAATAAATATACGATAACGAAGAATTGCGAACACAGGGCTTCACGCGAGATTTTTGTAATGACGTATCGTTTGTTCGAAATCTTCAATATCTTGATGTGTCCCGTCTTTCCCATAAACGCACGCCCATTGCGATGGGTTAGTTTTTTTTTTACAATTTCTCCATGTCCACCCATCCAGAGACAAACTCCACGAAAACGCAGTGGCTCAATAGATTTTTGGCATGTAAACATAGCGTCGAAAATCGTCGTCGTAGACCATCTTACCGGTCGCATCGACAAAGCTCCCACGTCTATGATGTCTTTGACTACGGGTAATTTTTTTTCTTCGAGGCTATACTTCCAGGCAGAGGCGACGCTGGGCCAGAAGCGGACTTCGGCGACGTTCGCTTTGCGAGGCCTCAATCTGCGATTCGTCGTGTGGAATCAGCAACATCCAGTTCTTTTGGACTAGATGTCGCTGCCTCTGCTTCTCTCTCTCTCTCTCTCTCTCTGTCTCTCTGTCTATGTTGATTATATCCCCGTAGCGCTCGCTACGGGGATTAGCATTTACATAGAAGCGCTATTGAACTTTCAAGGTGAACGAATCGACATTGCGACAAATAATAGTGACCGGTACACCCAATCGAATTGTACGAACCGGTGGTGCCACTTGTGTTTGCTAAGCGCCTTATTTGCATTTGTTCCTCAGTCGTTCGCCTTTCGGCCGTCACGTCGCTGTCACGTTGTAACAACGTGATGGCGAATTTCGTACATTTTTGTGTTTTTCGTTCTCGGTTTTGTGCCGTTCTATTTTCGTTTCGATCCGGTTCTCAATCTCTAAACTTTTTAAATTTTATATCGCTCCTGAATCCCGCTGATGTGTTTATGGGTCCGTTCTCGTTTCTAAGAATTATGCGTTTTTCTTTTGATGCTGACGTCAGCTACATTATTATTACGTCATGTTTTCATTATGATTTTGTTTCATATCGATTTTTTCAGGATTTTATATCTGAAATAAGTGTTCGTATATTATTTCTATAAATTTAATTGTTATATAAAATTGTACTCGGAAGTAATGAGCTCATGTTATCTATTATTTAATTACATATTACTTATTATGATTATTCCCAATTTATATTTGTATAATTGGTGTTTAAATATTATAAAATCTAATTTAATATTTTGCACTTATTTTTCTAAAGCTGTATAAATTCGCCTGAGGTATTGGAAAAACGATTGAACCGGGGTCAATAAATATATTGGAAAGGGTACGTTATTTGTACAAGTGTATGTAATTGTTTAAAAAAATATAATTAATTAAATTTTAATTAAAAATTTTCGCGGCCATATTGTGATTGGCAAGCCCGCAGAAACGTATTCCTCTATTAATAATTGTCCATAAAAATTTCATTTTGATTTAAAAAATAGATGTATATAGATATCCTGCAGTCGGATCTTGTAGGTACTATCTAATCTATTAATATTATAAAGCAACTCAATCACTCCATTATAGAAGCACTTTAACCCATCATGTGCGTGACCTCGTGTGGGGTCGCTCGCTCCCAGCCCCAATAAAGACTACGTGCATTTGCATACAGACCTTGGCATTATGATGTCGGTGTGCATTTTTTTTTTTGCATTCGGCTACCCATTCTAAGACCTTGCCACTGTTACTGATGTACGGATTGACACTTTATACTTCCTAATGAGGTCAGAAAAACCTTGTTTAAGTGACATTGACTTACGTGCATTCTGCAAAGATATCATAGGATATGAAATTTCACTGTGAATTTGATGTATGCATTCCGATATTGTTAAGTTTTCAAGTGCTCAATTGAAGGACTCGGATCTTTAACCGCCTACGCTGGCCTAGGGTAGGCCGGGTGCTTTTTTTTTACAATGATCGTTATCGGCGATGTGTTGTGTCCGTCCTGGACAGACGGCTTAACGCAGGGCCGGATTTAAACTTAATGTCGCCCCTGGGCATTGTAGAAAATGCCGCCCCAACACTGAAATTTTACTTAAAGTTATAATTTTGATATCTTATTAAAAAAAAAAAAATTACTAATTTATTGCAGAAAATATATTATGTATTTATATACTTTAATAACATTAAAAAAATTTTTTTTTTGTTCTAAGAATTATAAATTTTTGTACTAAGGCCGACTCATATATTACGTTAATTTTTTTGTCCGTTTTTGCGTCCGAAATTCATGTTAGGTGCCTGTAAACGTCATTTGTAAAAAAAAAAATGAATAGAAGAAACCTAAATACATCTGTAAAATAGACTGTGGGTGGCAGTATGCGCAGTCGCAAGTTTATTTTATTCAAAACTATAAGAATTTTCTTTCAAAATATAAATAAAAGATGTGATCGATAAATCATTCAATTAAAAAAAAAATAATTGATTGATTATAGTGAATTTTTCGAAAAATGCACTAATTACTTGAAAAAATGTATTCTAATTTTTCGAAAAAACTACAAATTATTTTTTTTTAATTTCAAAAAAATTGAAAAAAATCAAATATTATTGTTTCGAAACATCAAAAAAATTCATTAATTAAATTATTTTTATATTATTAATTTTAACCAAAAGTGCCATAATTTACAAAATTACGATTTGACAAATAATGCATGAATTGAATTTCTGGAATTATCCATTAAACAAAAAACGATAAGATAAGAGAATTATTTAATTATATTGAGCAATTTTGGTACCACTAAAATTTTTTTTTTAATTTCCTAATTTTGCCGACCTGGGTACCAGCCCCCTACTGCCCCTAGTGTAAGTCCACCGTCGACGCTGGCTTAACGGGTTCTTCCAAACGTCGGACGAGCGGTTTGATTCGAGTCCAGCTAAAAACTCCGTCAGTCAGTTCGCCCGTGGACGGGAGCGAACCGGGTGTCTCCTATTTCGTAGGCGAAGCTGTCCACCACCGACCCGCCTACGTACCCGTTTGAGGTCCATATTGGGATTCCATACCCATATAAGTGACGTGAAAAAAAAAAAACTTGAATTAAAACGTACTTTTAATTTAAGTTTTTTTTTAAGTCTAACTTATGTTTCCAAAAATGATAGATGTCGTTATTTTTCACTTGCAATGAGCGGATAAAATATAAGTTTTCTTGTCAATAGCTTCAGCGGTTTCGTTTTTTCATATGAAAATTTTAACCCTTATTTCACCCTTTTAGGGTTACTTTTAAGAATAACGCATGTCATTATTTTTTATTTGTAACGGTTGGCTAATATATAATTTTTGACAAAAATAGCTTCAGTACGTACGTACTGAACTTACGAAACGTAATTAAAACGTACTACATTGTTTATCTTGGAAAAAAATTAACAGTGCCAACCATCAATTTTAACAAGATTATTATTAAAAAAAACATTAACGGTTGCCAACCCTACTACCTTTAGTTTAATTGGTATCAATTGCTACGGACGGAGCTCGTTATTCAAAATATGCATGATTCGTAATACGGGGGCAACGATGGTCGAATGTATTATTCGCGACTACCTACTACTAACACAAATTGGTCCACGTTTAGTTCTAAGGTCAGGGTTTGTCGTGTGGCGTGACGATTGCCTTATCGCCTATCGCGCCTATCGCTGTTATCAGCGATAAGACAGTCTGCAGTCTAGACGTAACCGGGAAATATCGAAAGCACTGACTAATATAGCCCGTCAGTCTAATTCTGTGTATTATTGTATGTCATTGTACCTAAACTGTGTCAAAATATTTATGCGAACTGCACTGGTATGGCTAATGCATTTATCAGTTAAATATGAGTAGGCTAACGATTAGCGAGATATATTGTTGCATATGCACGGGTCTACTCTGGGATGTGTGTTACAGACTATAATAGTTCTAGAATATTCGATGTACGTCTTAGGTATTGTGTATAGTCTTGTATATCTCCGTAAGTCTTTTCTGGCACGGTGCATTCATTACGATCTGGATCCTCTTAAGCCATGTAGGAGTCCTTAACTATACAAAAATTTGGGGTCCTTCTAGAAGCTTGAAAAACGTCAGAATGTCATTCAAACGTCACAAACTATGGTCAAAGTTGGCCCACTCCCCTTCATTATCCAATTTCTCCTTCCATTAGCTTATTTTCCCTTCCGTCAGGTATCCTATTTCTAACCAAGAGGCCGGCAAAGCACTGATGACTTGCGGTTGCGAATGTTCATGGGCGATGTTGACCACTTACAGCTGACATGCTCGTTAGCTCCTTGAAAATGTTAAAAAAAAACAAATCCAAACGATCGCGGCGTTTCGAAGAGCTTTTCAACTCGGAGGCCATGGGCTTGTGCTCCATGTGCTCTTATCATATAAAAGAAAACGGAGTGAAACACGATTATTTCTTTCGCTATTCAAGCGAATCAAGAATGATGTTTCGATCTGATGCATGCGCATGAGTTAGGGAAACACTCAGTGCTACATGCGACCAAGATTAATCTTCCCTCTCCTGTGTCGCAGGTGCTCCTCTTGGCTGCTACATTATCACTCTTTTCCTCTTGTCAGCTCTGCAGGGCTAGAAAAACGGCTTTCTGTTGTCGCAAAGGCTTGTAGAATAGAAAGCTAAATGTACGGGATCGACGTTAGCTAACGAAATGCCAAACGTCAGCTAACGTCAAATCCATACATTTGGCTTTTTATTCTATGAGCGTTTAAGACAATATAAAACCCACTTGTCTAGCGCTTCAGATAGCTAAATGTACATGATTAACGTTAGTTGAGAGAATATCGAATGGCCACCTGTCCAGCTATGCTGATAATGTTATGTACAGACTAAGGTAGACACGTCATTTGCTGTCTTGTAATGTCGATGCAAATTGCGTGACAATTGTCTCGAGGTTGTGGTCGTTGGTCACGTAATTTGCAAACTATGCTTGTCTCTTTCCAACTAGAACTTTCCAGATAGCGTTGTACTCTTCCAGACTTTACGTCTAAACCTCAAGTGATGTCTCTGTTTATAATTTTTTTTTAATAATATCATATCGTGTCTTAATAAAATGTCTTTGGTCTGCTCTATGACTAAAAGTTCGTTTCCTTGAACTCTTATTCTTATTTCGCACTTTGAATATAAAGTTACCATTGTTTACTGATATTATGTTTTTTGGTTACTTGTCTACTTTAATACGTCTAAGTGGAATGACTGTTCCATGCACATACAGCGTATTTATCCGATATGTGTTAATTTTTAACCCGTAGAGCAAATAACAGCAGCAGTTAAAACACAGGACCGACATTACCTCAGTAATTCGGACGGGAATATCTGACCTAGACAAATGTAGGCTAGGTGGTTAACAGTGTTGCTTTGGAACCTGGATGTACCGGGCTCGTTCTTCACTACTTAGACTTACTCGATTAATTTAGTTAAGTCATTAAGTGAGTTTAAGTTCTATTCGTTGCCTCTTTAATTTGCGTATTCTCTGGGCTATAGTCGGTCACTCGTTCTTCTGTAGATATTTTGATGTCTGATTTCATCTCCTAGGAGAAACTTCAAGCATAGCTTTTTTCATCGCACGTTGTGTCGACTCGTGAGTTTATTCATGAGATGGACAGTAAGGAATCGTGTCTTTGTAAAAAATAACGTGACCACACGAGAGGGGAACAGAAGGTACCGGATTCTCTCCCTACCAATGACTTTTTGACTTAATTCAAAATTGAACCACTCGATGCGTGCCTCGGGGAACACTAAGCAGTCGGTCGCGGACGTTGTCTTCACATCGGCGACGACGGCAGCCAGCAGCCACCCACCCGCGCTGGGCAAGCGTGAGGCTTAAGGTGTAGGTTCTTCCGTCTGGAATAAAAAAAATGCAGCTTACAATATGTAATTACCCTCCTATTATTAGTGTGGTGTGCTTCAATGCGTCAACAGTGAGATAGTTAAAATCTGGCATATGACACCAAACCTTGCAGGCGGACGAAGCCGCAGGCAGAGCACAGTTCTGGTATATTTTTATATATAAAAAATTCCACTACAGCCGTTATCTGTTCTGCTTTATCGTCTTGTATGTATACTATGCTTAAAATTTTTTGTTACAATCTATATCTTATAAATCCAGTTGTATTCCGATAACTGTTGTTTTCACTGTGGGAAAAGACATTGCGATAACATATCTTCGGTTATTAAAGCGGGGTTACGATGTGTTTCTTTCTTTTTTTTTTTGGGGAAAATATCTTTTTATTTCGCGTAACCTCAATGAAATTGTTTGGATGACCTGCGTTGAAGAGTATCGCTTTTAATTTGTTTTTTTTGCCCACAATAAGAATCGTCGCGATTAAAAAAAGCAATGTTCCGTTTAAAAATAATCATTTTTTTTTTGGTGATTATCCACAATCCGATACCTCCCGTGTTGTCTATTTATAAACAAAACGCACACCTCTATGGCTTACACATATCCGAACATGTATTGTTTCTTTTTTTGGATAGTTGTAAGTCCATAATTTGGCGTGGAGCTGATCGGTCGTATTGGGTGATTCGACTGTTGCGTCAGTTTTATATAATTCCCACAACAAGGCATACCTCTCCCACAATTCGTTCTAAATCGAAGTACTAGTGCTTCGAACCTCCACGCTGGCCCTGTGCCGATCGGTAGCTGTTCGACGACCCTTGTCGCCGGTGCGGTGACATCCGGAGCTGATGAAGGTTATATACTGCGTATTCGGATTTGGGCAGTTTTAAGTTCGCAGTCGAAACCAGTTTCCAAACTGCCACCTAACAATGACGTTTGTCAATTGTGCGGCATGTGTATTCGAAAGTGATGCCCAAACAATGTGTCCCGACCGTAGGGGAAATATTAAAAAAAAAATCTCCGTCCTACGGGAGTCACTGGAAGGGATACCGCCGCTGTTACTGTCATCGGTATTCGAACGAGCAGATAGCGCGCTCTATTGCACACGCTTGGCCGTGATTGGTTTTTCGAAAACCAGAGAGTAGAGCACGCCATCCAAATTTAAACGGTGGTACATAAACCGACTATTAGCGTCTACGGGCCCATTCGATTTGATGTTTTGAACGTAATTACACGGCCAAATTGAGTGATCTTCCAAGGCGTTTGGAAGTATAGGCGTTATTATTATGCGGAATATGGGTGACGTGCTTGTGATATTAGTTTCTCTTGTTTTTGAAATGTCATTAGATGCAGATTTTGGTCTGTACTTTATAGTTATTTTGTGACAATAACATTAATCCATCGTTTCATGTGTAATAGTCTGTTATTCGCATGTCATTTACACGTTTTAATAATTTTGCAAGTTATTTATATTTTACAGAATATACGCTATCTTTGCAAATTCTTGAAATTATTGCATATAACTGATAACCGATAAAAATTACAATTGTATGCAAAGATTCATATCGTCAGGCACGCTCATCGACACACAATCATCTAGATTGTGTGTCGTGAGTAATAGCTGCGCGTGCACAAGTCTCGTCTTAGTATGTAACAGGCGCTCGCCATAAACACCTGACTCTTTAAAAAGAGCCTGTGTCTATCGTTTATGTTAATGATTTACCTAGCTTTGTTAGGGATATTCATGAAATAGTACTGTTTGCAGATGATACCTTTTTATTATTCAAAGTTAAAAGACATCCACACGGTTATAATGATGTGAATATTGCTATCCCTAAAATTAAAAAATGGTTTACTGTAAATAATTTACTTCTTAATAGAAAGAAAACGAAATGTGTAAAATTCTCACTTCCGAATGTGAAAAGTGGTTCTGGTACTATTTTAGTAAGAAACGAGGAATTAGAGCTTCTTGACACTACTGTATGCCTAGGTCTTACTTTAGATAATAAACTACAATGGGGTCCTCATATCGGTGAGTTAGCGAAGAGGCTTAGCTCTGCTGCACCTGTAATTAAAGAAATTAGAAATTTGGCCTATATCCAGATGGACGGGCCATCTCGTAGGTGGTCACATTTCTATGATCCCTCCCCGCACATGGGGTGACGTGACATATTATGTGATTTTAAATTTGGACAAAACTTCATGATTATTTATATCTTTCTATTTTCATTTTCATAAAGTCAACTATAAATTAAACATTAAAAAAAAATATAAGGCGCGACACCGCGGGTACAGCGATAAGATAGTCTTTAATTACAATCGGAGTTTAGAGTTTTACTATTTTAGCTTTATTCATGTGACGATACGAAGTTTATGACTCACGCCCCCCTTGTCATGCGACGTCACACTTTGTCGACTCCCCCTCCTGACCCCTTGACGTGTGACGTAATTTACTCATTACACCTAAACAGCATGCGCGTTAATACAGGTTACGTTCGCATTGGACCAGCTTCATTTTTAAATCACCATTTCAGTTTTGAGCGGAAGAAACGTGCTATTTTTTGTTTTGCGAATGTAAACAAATTATAAAGCAAAATTAGATATCACTGGCAACCCTGACTCAGCGGTCGCGTCAGGGTTATCAACGGCTGGCGACTAGATAAAAGAATTTTTTAACGTTAATTAAGTTTATACACAAAATTCAACCTTAATATAGTGCCTTTATCTGTATCATTAATGTTATTTATTGTTACTTGATATTTATGAGGTATGAATATTTGCAAAGAGGTCTTGTTTTTAACAGATGTTTATATAACATTTATATATTTGTCATATTTAAATTATAATATTAAACATTTACATTTTCATTAAGATATCTCTCTGGTAAATGGTTATGGTAATATTTAGGGGATCCTTTCCATGTATATGCGTCTGTCTGTGTGTGTATCTACCATTTCTGAGTGAATATGAATTCTTCTGGTATGGATTCTAAAACGGTACAGCCATCGGAATTAACGTTTTCGATTGATATAAAACATGAAACAATACCTTGTATGTCCATGAGGATGGAGCTGCGCGATTTTTTGGATCAATTTTGATTGATCATTTCGAACAGAATCAGAATCGGAATCAAAAGCGGAGCCCGAACGGATTATTTTAAGAGCAAAAGATTTTAAATTTGTATATAAAGGTGAAGCTAAATTGAATACTTTTAGGGACCCCATCATCCATTTTGGATTAAATACACGTGTAGCTATCAATGTACAACGATTACACACACACGTTTTACTCGATTCTATATTAAAATATGCTTCTATAAAACGTTATGTTACTATATAAGCTTGGATATATTTCCTAGGGGGGTATGCTGAGACCGGATCTTCACTTGGTATTAGATACATATTTTTTTTCCCCCTAACTTTTATCATACGCCTTATGCTAACTCGTCGGTTTCGGGCTTTTCAAATTTGACTCTACTTTGATGTAAATGTTTGATCTGCATAAATAAGGGTTTCTACAATGCATTCGCATTATAGTTTTTTAATCAATTTATTTTGTTTCTTCTTTTTATATGATAAAACTACTTCAGCATACATTCTTCTATTATAGTCACTAAATCTCTTTTTTAAGCCACACCGTCCTTACACATCTATATTCCTATTTTATTTTTTTTCGTATTTCTTTACTTGACACTTTTTATGTGATTTCTACTTTGTTATTCATAAGGAGCGTGTATGAGCTCCATTCATTTTATTCCTTGCATTTCGTTTAATATTTCTCTCACCCTTATTCATTTTATTTTTGAGCAAACAACCATATAATCTAAAGGCTTTCTTTTATTTAATCTTTCACCTTCTGTCATTATATCGCATTTATTTGCGTATTAGCTTCTTTCAAACATCACGAATACAATTATGCTTTGCTTTATTTTAGTAAACCCCCTCCCCCCTGCCCCTTCTATCAACCATACTATTCTTAATAAAATCAACATCAAACAGTTACCATCTCGTGCCAATTCCGGCGAAGACGTGCATGAGGCTATGACGAGTAAATATATTCTTAGTCTACATTGGTATTCTTTCGTATCATTTAGACAAATACCTATGGCAATGTCTTTATCAATCCGTTACCCAAGCCGTATATGGACAGTTTTTTCCATAAATCATTTCTTTCCACCTCTACCATAATTTTTTTTTTCTAATATAGAAAAGTATATAAAACCCTCAGTCCCTTGGTTGAAGTTATTATAGCAATAAAATAAAACCTGGAAAGGATGAATGAAAAGAGATATGATAAAGCAAATCTATAAAGCGACGTGTATGATGGAAGAGGCGGCAAGGGTTGCCCTATAAAATCTCATGCAGACAAATTGGTGGCATATTAAAAAAAAGGGTTAAATTTTACCCCAAACTGACGTGTTTGCATGAAAAGATTGATGGATTTCAATGAAGCGAGAGATATATGCAAAAATCGTGCTGTGTTGTAACCTGTGGTCTCTGCCTATCCTAAAATATTGACGTGAATTTAAAAATATAAATAAAATATGTATCTTTCTTGGTTTGTTTATTTTACTTATCAAAAGCTTTATTTACCGAAAGGAGCTAATTTTATTTGCCGTAACAATCTATATATATATCATGAAAATAGGTTGTCTTTATTCGTCAATCACGTAAAAACTACCAAACGTATAGACATGGGACTGGAACCATTCGATGTGGAATGATTTGTAGATGGTTCTAGGCTACTCATTTTTAGAATTCCGTAAATCCTTCGCCATTTTATTTACTTATGAAATAAAAATTACCCAGCGAAGCGGGCGGGTCAGCTAGTATTAGTATATATATATATATATTTTTTTTTTTTTTTTAAACCTCCCGAGCGCTAACCCTATTTATCGCCCTATATGTGGAACAGGGTTATCACAAAAAAACAGCACTGTTTGTGTATCCACAACGATCCCGTTGAACTTGTCACGTGTCAGACATGTCACGTTGCTCATTATAATCGGACGTCTCACGGTCTACATTGTAGACCGAGCGCTGGCCAGTGAAATTCATGCGGTTTTCTACCCATGTTTGGGTCTCCATTTTTTAGGGTTCCGTATCTCAAAAGGAAAAACGGAACCTTTATAGGATCACTTTGTTGTCCGTCCGTCCGTCTGTCTGTAAAGACCCTTTATCTCGGCAACGCGTTGAGGTATCCAGTTGAAATTAAAATATTATACTCCAGTCTACAGTCCCTGGAATTTGTGAAAATATCAAACTTTTAAGATAACATGAAAAAATGATACGGCAGTTTATGCCGCAAAAAACGTATATTTTGACACTCAAGGGAATCAAAATTTTTAGGATATTTACCGTTGACTTAAAACTATGAAATTTGGCAAGTAATACCGTCTTATACTACACATATAGAAAAAAAACCTGAAAATTATACATTTGTAATTAAATCATAAAAAGGACTTTGATTAGATTACGTAACTAATTTAGGTATGAACTGTTAGTATAACCACAATTTCCTATAAGTATGTAATTTTAGGTTTCGGATACTGAATTTCATGATAAGCTCGGGAAAAACTGCGAGACTCGATTGCAGAACTATTTATAATATGTACCTGCAAATTTGTACGGAACCCTCGGTGGGCGAGTTCGACTCGCACTTGTCCCGTCTTTTTTTTAGACAATCGTGCTTTTTCAACGCGAAACTTGTCGACATGCTTGCTGTGCACATGTCGACAAGTTTTTTTTATACAAAAGAGCGATGACTCGAGATAAGTCGTTGATATACAAGTGTATTGTATACATATAATAAAGTATATTTTACGTTGGATTACACAGAAGATGTAGCGGTAAATACTTGTTATGTTTTCAAAAATATGCTTTTGTAATATATTTGTAACGTCCTTTTGACATTTATTTTTTTATTATGTAAACTTTCTATTTATTAATGCAGATTCGCCATCAAATGTGGGGATATACGGCTTTAAATTGTTTTGTTGAAAATTGATAGTATCGTGCGTACTTAAGAGGGACGATTAGTGATCATGGTAGTACGATTGAACTGCAGAGTCTGTGTTAATCTTACTTTTAAATATATCTCCCTGTCCTCCTCCTTTTGTCTGTTTGTCACGGAAGAACGCTTAGATTAGTTTGAAATTGGTAGAAAAAATTCTCAGTAAGCGAGCGCTAGTCATGCCTTGCCGATTTTGAAGAGTTGAAGTGTTGCAAAGTTCTGATGATAAGCTTCTAAATGCTGTCACCATATATCCACTATTGGGGTTCGAGAATTGAAAAAGCGAGTAAATAAACATTAGAGAACATACCCATATTACGTGACCGGTTCATTGGGGCTCAACGCTCCATCACGTAGTCAGAGAATTCTCGCGCTTTTTCGGAAATATATTGAAGTTATGGCGCGCGCGCAGCGTTTAGCACTTTTTTAAACTCACAGATGGCAACACTAACGCATATATGCGGGACGCCAGCTGATTTAAAACTGATAGTTTTTGTACTCATTCCGAAGTGGTGCGCTTATATAGTGTTCTATTTGTAGTAAAACGTAAGTACCTGTTACAATATGTTTTAAAATAAGTTTTTTCTCCTTGATTATATTAACTTTCTGTTAGAAAAAAATTATGAATTACTACGTGAAAACTAGGGGGGGGGGCGGTGTCTTAGCATATACTACGCTTGGTCACCGAAGGGGTTAAAATGATAAAATATGGGTCACGTAATTTGGGTATGTTCCCTTAGAGACATCAGAAAGAGTGAAAGAGTGTACTTCACTATAATGTGATAAAAACTATGCACTACGGAACCATTGAAACGTGTTTAAGGCTGCGACTGACCTGCATCATCGACGCGTAACGTAACATCCGCGGCCGAGCATGTCGCGTTACAGTAGAGCAAAACGCCGCGGCGAATGCTCGCTTCGAGTCCTTTGCTCGACCGTGCTACACCAACGTCAGAAGAGCTTGCGCGTTTTGCATTTATGTTATTACGTTATCGTTATTTAACTAGGAAAAAGAAGAGGTACTGGACATCTGATTTGTGCAAGAGCAGAAATCAAACTGGTGAATTAAAAAATATTAATATCAAGAGTTAACTGGTCAATACCAAAACTTGGTGAGAATGTCGTTCAACAGATTTTGAGCACCCGATTGATAAAATTTGGCCTATCGTAGGAAAGCAGGACACGTATTATAAAAAAACTATATTAGTATCAGACAGACTAGCTGTCACTTTAGGGTTTTATGCGTTCGGCGGTTTGTGTACAAGGAGCCATCTGTAAATTACGTCACACGTTTTGGGGTCAACGAAATGTGACAATGCGTGACAAGGAGCAGGTCAAAAGCTTTGTGACGCCAAATCCGAAATCGAAAAAAGGTTTATGTCTTGTTTTGTACAATATTTAAAGTATTTTGAACAAAAAAAAAAATGTAAAAACTATTGTTTTCATTTACGTGTGACCACTTATGACAAGGGTAGAAGAGGGGTCAAAAACCTTATAATTTATGTGAAGTTTTGTACTCGAAGAAGTCAGTGAAGCAATTGTTGTAACACTTAAAGATAACATACTTTACTCACATATAACACTCCACTACTTCAGTATCCATTTCTTGGGACAATTCAACCCATGCATCACTTTTTTTTAATTTATTATAATGGACTGGATGTTTTCCATAATATTTCGCATTTCTGGTAATTATTAATGAAAAAAAATCGTTGTCTGTAAAGTCGGTTTACGGACGGTAGTTTGACGTGACAACGTCAAATATTACAGTAATATAATATACAGAACGACACAAGGAGAAAAGTTAATTGTTTATACTATCAATTATATGAATCTGCATTATTTTTCAGTCAATTGTAACATAACCTATCATTACTGCTCTCGCCGACCGAGGCTACTTTTTAAATAATAAAAAAATAAAGAAATATTAATGAAAAGATTAAACACATAAGCTTAAACAATGAGAAAATGCAAGAATTACTTACCATTATTGTCGCAATATTAAACACACATGAAAGTCACAATAACATTTCACTTCACTTTATAAACGGGTAATTCTCACGAAATCCCGAAATTTGGTCATTATGTAATTCGCAAATAATATTGAAAAGAAATTGTATATATTTTCTATGAATTTTGTGGTCTTGATGTTGCAAAAATTTAATTATATAGTGGTCCCTAGAATAAACGTATTTTACGTGGATTATGAAGATATTTTAAAAAAATGAAAATGAGGGAATGACGACTTACGTGAGGGAATGACGTGGGATAAAATTGTTTATTTTTAAATTATCTTTTTATTTAGTAATTATTTTTTTATATTAGTATTAACAGAAAATCACAAGGTTATTGTTATACCACTGGATCATTTTCATTGAACTTAACTTAAATTTCTATATTGCAATTACAGTGGCAGTATAAAACTGAGTAAAAAACAAAATATCTTCTCTTAATAATTAACTTAGCTGGCATTTTGACAATGGAGTAAAGTTCTCTTATATTATTTAGTTTTAACAATAGCCTTATAGGCGAAATCAACGAAACAATGAAAATTACTTATAACTGAAAATCTACTTTTTTATCTATTCAGTCTCAAAGTTACAAAAACAGACATCTCAATTAGATATTATCATCTATTTCCTTCACAGAATAACATCCTTTTTGATTAATGTTGGTGGCCTAATTTTCTGCTGAATATCATTCCAGTGATACAGCTGTTCATCCCAATTATTGGCCATCTCAAGATTTGGTTCCTTTTTCATACACTTTACTAAAGCACCTTCTTCAAAACTGACATTATTTCGCCTGGATAAACTTTTTCGTCCCATTTGATCAGGACATGATCGCCTATATTATAAGTGGGATTTTATATGATGTACATATAACATCATTCGATGATTGTCCACCATGTGATTTGGTTCGTGTTTGCATTTCACTACGACGGCCAAGTGAAATGCTTTGGGTTTTTAATGCAAGGATTTGAAGATGAGTAATACCCAAATGAAAATGTTTACATTTTCCTTCACATTCAGAACATGAAAGGCTTCTAAACTCCAGGACATCAGTAAAGACAAATTGGCGAATTTTTTGAGTTCCGCGGAATGCAGTGATGGTTTGTGACTGTTTAACTAAGTCTTCAATCTCTGCGATATTTGCAGTGGTAACTTCAAAAAGAATTATTGAAGAACATCTAGCCAACAAAATGTTTTTGAGTGAACTTAAATCCACGATGTCTTGGCCTTCAGCTATTGCTTTGTCAGCAGTTCTTTTTAAAGTACCACCGACGCCATCAGGTGCGCCTTTGCCATGGCCTGGCTCTGAGTAATGCCATGAAAAATGTCGTACCGGAAATAAATCATTTATATGACGATATACAACGTGGAACATGAACTTGTTCTTGTACTGATTGACAGGACTATCACTTAGTATGTGTATTCTGTGTATGTTTAAATTCTGATTCTTAAGCCACTTAAAACTGGTACTAAGTGTGCCCATACCGCCATAGTATCGTGCCTGTTATTTTCAGAGAGAACAAAAGTTTGGGGTTTAACAGTATCATTGTCACGTAAATATAACACCCCTGTATGGAGTGTAACTTGTTGCCTGGCCCCTCCAAAATGAACTGCCTGAATCTCTTCGTTATATTTGCAACAATAGTTCTCACTGAAGTCTATATGAATAAGGACTTCATTGTCAGTCAATTTTTTTTTAAGTTCTGAGATGGTCTGATACTGGTGCGTTATCGTGGCAACATGTTTAAAGAATAAAGGCAACTTTTCTTCTAACTGGAGCACTAGTTTTCTTAGTGAAACATTGATCGCTTTTTTAACGGGTTTTCGTACTGTCTTCATCTTTCCATTTTTTTCATAGGATGTAGTTTCATACATCCACTGATGATAGGTCACTCTTCGGTTTGGCTGTGGAAGATAATATTCCATCCCTTTGTTTGAACAACCATCACATTCTCGTAACAAACATTTCGTTGAATGGACATTGCATGTTATCATAGCTAGAAATCTTGTTATATTACCGCAACATAAGGCTTTATTTTCATACAATTTCATTATAATCAGTTGAATATTTGCATGAATGACACATGCGCATGTGTTTCGGTCTTTTATGCTCGTCCAAGTCACCCAAAAAGGTCGAAGTCGACAAAATGTTGCCAAGCTTATTTGATATTCAACCTTCGACAGAAATTTTTTGTGCAAATTTTTCATAGTATCACACAATACGTTTTTTGTTTTACCTCTCCTTTAGACCTAATAAAATCTTTCTTTCCTGGGCACATTCGGAGTTCTCGTCATTTTCCAAAAATCTTCTATGTCTTTTTAACTTTCATAAATTGAGCATTTATTTTCCTGGTGCCGGTCTTTTGTATGTCCCGTGTCTGAAAAACGGTTTTGATAAGTGCAGCAATTTGTGTTTCTTCAAAAGATCTGGTTTTATAATCTCAAAATATTTCTTCTTTTCAACATGTTTCTTTAAGTTAATGTATCTGTCTTTTAGTTGTTTCGTTAGAACTTCCGACAAAATAAGCTTCTTTCTCACAACTTCAGGAACTTTGATGTTCTTCAACAGTGCTGATACTTTAGCTTCAGGAGAAGTCTGATTATTCTTGATTAGTCTTTGACATCTCTTACGATATTTCTCTTTATTTCTTATTTCACGGTTCAATCTCTCCTGTAACCTGCTTATTTTCGAATAAAATATTGCTGTACGTCGTCTTAATTGCTGCCTCCTTCGAATAGCTGCCAGGTTCCTGACCTCATTATTATTTTGAATAACCAATCCTGAGCTAGGATGTGGTGTCTCGTCTAATAATTTTGCTAAATTCTTACATACCTTCGCTGTTTTGTATCTATATGTTTGGCTATTTTTCTTCCAATTTTTCCTTTTTGCCTTTTCCCCTCATAGTGGATATATTAACTTGGCCTTTTCTCTTTTTAAGATATTTAACTCTTTCTTTTCCCAAGTACTTCAGGACTTACAGGGTCAGATTTCATTTTCTCCCTACGCTTCCTATCATACTCTTTCTTTTTAATTTAGCTTCTTCTTCGCTGATCTTCTTTTTCTCGACATTATTTGACCCTACACAAAAGATAATACAGTTAGGTAAAGTAAACAATCAAAAACAAATTGACCTTTGTTAGAAAATCATTCCCTCATAAATCATCATTCCCTCACTACAAATTTATGTGAGGGAATGACGGTGAATGATGAAAAAGAATAAAAATAAAAAACTCCTGACATAACCTCACTTTTGGAATTTGCTTTGCATAAAACTACTCCCATAAACCTACTTTTCTATGTAATTAACAACGCTTAAAAGTATTTTACCTTTTGTTTTTCCGGGTGTGGGGAATGACAATGAAAATGTAATTTGACCAAAAAATTTTAACTTTGTGGAACACAAACTGCAACACGCTCACGGTAATTTCGCCATTATGATAAGTTGACAGGACTACCAACTATCAAAAACTAATAGTAGCGTTCACGATTCATTGAGAATGCGTTCATAATTTGATTGTCAGCAACAATGTGAGGGAATGATTTATTTTTATGAGACACGTGTATATTTTCAATTTTTACATCCGGTTTTTACTATATATTCCAAGTTAAGATTTTTTTTATTAGTCTGTCATATTTTTAATCGAAAAGTCTTGACAGTAAACTGTTATTACTATTTTTGTTTGTTTGATAATACAAAGTGTTTGAATTTGTAGGTTGGGACATAGTGAGGGGATTTTACGGACATTACATGTCCGTGTTTTTTTCTTACGTACACATTTGGTTCCAAAATAATAAGTGAAATTTCTTGTTAAAGTTATGTAGATTACAAGAAAACTTTGATAACCGTTCCATGTTTGTTAGATTTTCGATAAAACTCAAAGGACAAGAATTTCGATATTTCATGAGAATTACCCAAACATTTGACGAAAACAGTTCACGTGTATCTTTTGTGCTAGGCTGATCGAGAGGGAGATGAGTTGCACGAAAGACGAACGAACCGACTCGAGCCTCGCTTGCGGAACGGGACATCGAGCAATACGGGACAATGACGTCAACTTTTCGTGCATGCAGCCCGTAATATCGAGTTATTAGACGTTGTCGTCAAAAAAAAAACAACGTTTTGTTATTGTGACACTGCATTTTACTATAACATTAATTTTATTTTCCCTCGGTTTAAATGCGTTGAAATGCAGCTACACAAATGTTCGCGGTGTGCAATAAGCAGGTATTGATTAACGTAACGCATAAAGGGATTTGTCGAAAAACCGACAGCCGGGTGGAGCGCTCGCCATTCGCGTCGAGCGGCTCGGCTCGCGTCACCACGCGCCCTGACCACTGTAATGTTCGTTTTGTGACACGTTACGTTACGCGTCGATGATACAGGTCGGTCGCCGCCTTTAACTGATCGCACTTAACTTGTTAACACACGTATCGCTAAAAGAAAAGTAAAGTCTCAGCACTTGAACTCCGTTATACATATACGTGAGCGACTGGTCTCATAGTATATACATATATTTTGTAGTAGCCTTTGCTCACGACTTTGTCTGCTAGTAGACTACAGAAATAGATCAAACTTGGCTTAGAAAACCCCATGAAAATTGGTTTAGTCGTTTTTACGTGATGCCATAACAAATACGTCGACAGACACACGGCGTTCTAAAATTTTGTTTTCCGGTCAGACCTCTCTAAATAGTCTATTCAATTAGATTTCTAATAGTTACAGTTTTATAATGCTATCAGCTTTCGCCCGCGTCTCTGCCTGCGAAGACATTTTCTATATCGACCTATCTCTCAAGCATGATCCCGTCTTTTCCTGTTTTCAATTTAAACGCCAGTTCCCTTGTTCGTTTTAATCGCAGTCCCGCTTTCGATTGAAAAAGAAAGTTATCTTCCGGAACTTCCGGTCGCGCCTGCAATATTTCACAAAAGTTTCATCGTGATCGGGTTAACGGTATAGCGACGTATAAGCGACTAGGTAACGAAAAAAAAAACGTCTATACACGTCGGATGAATTGTGTGTTACACTAGATAAATAGTTTTATGTCGGATTCGTGATTCCTTTCGTCTTTTTCTTATGACCGATCGCATTTTTTGTCGTATCACGAGGCAGCGTGTCGTATACGAGTCGTACGTATTACGTCGTCTTGTGGTTCTGTACGTCAACACAATACTTGGATATCGAATGGCTATTGCTACCGTGTATTTTTATTATTAACTATCCGCGTGGCGATATCAATTTCGCGACTGAAGCTGGCCACATGCAGGTAATATTCTCGTACAGGTACACGTATGTCGTCCGTTTGTTTTGCATTTAGGGCATGTCGGCTACTTAAGGTCGCGGATTCATTTAGGGGGCCCTGTGGGCACATCGTCAATAAGATTCCTTAGGATAAACAAAATTTACGTAAATTTAAGATCTTTATTAGACAAACACTTCTGAACATTTAAAAGTTCATAGACGTAACAAGTTCGATTTCCTATGAGATTGTTTTAATTTTGTAATAGTTTTATATAGGATTGTATTTAGCTCGTTCTTCTTCGAGGGTCGGCCGCTTTACAATCGAGTGATAATTTAAAACAAGGAGCGAAATTTTTTAAATATTGCATGTTAAATATTAAAATGTTATGAAGTTTTTCAAATTTTGTTTTATAACGTACGCAATGGAGGTAATATGAATTTTATGCAATTAGTAATTGTAATTTGCATACTATGACCGTCGGACGTATTACATTGCCGGTGTACTTGGACACTGTCGTTTTTCGCATGAACGTAGGAAAGCGACACGTTTCGCGATGCTATTCGTCGCCGAGACAATGGACGTCAATCACTTAGTCGTAAAGAACTGAACTCGCGGGTATATACTGTATTGATTTCCAGCAATGGTGTTTAAGTTTTAATCGCTTGATGTAATTGTGACGTAAATGACCCTATCGGCGGGACCGAGGATTGGTAACAGATGAAAAACAAACACGCAGAAAAGCAGAAGCTGTATATTCAGTAACACAGGAGTTACTATAAGTCGCGACGGAACCTTTTGAACACTTGTAGTTGGTCATTTCGCTTGTGAATGCACTGATTGTAGAAATAAAACTGACTGTCAGTACTTCATCTTATAGTTATATACATCTAGAGTAGCCATCTCGAACGTACTTAGTATATAAATAATCTATAACAAGACGTAAACATATCACATCCGGCATAAACAAACAAGGTTTATAGCACTCTCGAAAATTCCACCCAAAAAATAAATTCCTTCAAAAATGTGAACCAGCATGGGAAAGTTTTTTTTTTTTTATTGAGTCAATAAGAAGAATCGCGAGAATTGTAATCCATTGGCTTTTTCTCGTTTAATATTTTTGTGCCGTTTTTTGAAACATTTAACAGCTGAATGATATTTTGATTAAAATAAGTTAATTATTTATTATGTAAATAGCCATAACTTTGAGAATCCAACAATTGTAGTTAGATTTTACGTTAATGTAAAATGCATTCAACGAATGAAGTAGAGGAGTTTCATTTTTTTGCTCCTTCAGTAGGAGCGTTGATTGTCTTCCTCAACAAAGCCAGATTTCATGAAGGCTTGACTTTCTTATAACAGGGCAAACATGATTTTAGCCTCAAGTTAAATAAATACCATATGGTGAACATTTTATTGTGTTGTTTGAATACGGCATACGGTGAATCAATGTTGGACCCGTCCGGTCATGACGGTTCGTATGGCGGAGAATTGGTCGAAAATGTATCTTACCGGAATACTTTTTATTATGTAAAGGTTATACCCTGTGCTGATTCCTAGTTAATATTAGCGTTCTAAGTACTGTCGTTTAATTATAATTTACTAAACTACAAAACGACTGTGTATTGCCACGCCTCTCCAGGCAGAACGTTGGTGTTTGTATATCTATTTATAGATATAAAAGTTGAGATAAGCGCATGCATAAATTATAAATCTCCGCGAATTGCGCAGAAATTTGAATTTGATAAATCTTTTTTTGAAATTTCATTATCGGAAACTCTATTGCAATTTTTTATTTTAGAAGTTAATGACCGCGGTGAGGCGTGCACTTTTGGATTTTCCAAATTATTAATAAGGAATGCATTGAAATAAATTCTTAGTACCAATCATAGTCACGTAGTGGCAATTACGACATCTGTAATCGTTACCGTGAACCACTTCGTATTTGTTACTCTGAACAATGTTCTGGCACCATTATACTGTATTTTGTCGATAATATAGAATAGCGTGTTAAGCATCTATAGTATGTTCCACATACATTAAATACTTTTTCCGAAGTCGGGTTTCAACGTAACTATTCAGAATTACGGACAGACAAGTTTAATGAACGGTTAAAACGTCAACTCCGTTCGAGACTTTTATAGGCGTTAGACTCAAACTCGAGTTTCCATATCGATGCCTGTCATATAATAATTTGTGCGGTTCGCTTGAACAGACGAGCGTGTAAACATTCCTATTGGACTATCTCATCCATTCTCGTGGGTATCTGTAGTCGGCCGCAGAAGGATTCGTCTTTCGCGAAAGTTTATCAGAAAGGTCGATTACGGTGTGACCATTCCGACCGGACGAAATGTCGTAAGTCGGGGGCCCGCCTGGGTGCCCGCCGTCGAATTTCGGAGAAGCACAGCCGAGAGCGGCAGCTCACGATCACGCGGTAATGAGCGGTTTAAACTTCTGCTTACAAATTACGAAGGTTTAGTTTTTTAATTTTATGACATTCACGGTCGACAACGAATTAAAAAAATATAATATTTTGATATAATACAAATATGTACATATACATATTTCAGGTTTTGGTCGCGTCACAGGTGAAAAGCTTTCGCACGTTTTTTTTTCATTTCGTATTGAGGAGCTTGGAACTTGTGATGTATAGAATTAAATTTAGCAAACACATCGACGGTGGCGCCTAATTTCTTCACTCGATCTTCATCTGTAATCTGCAGCGACGTCGAGCTGTGTATCGACTTACTTGGCTGTTTCACTTTTAATCTGGTACCTAAACTGGTGGTCACCACGGATAGTAGACCCTTAAGATTCCCGCATAAGGCTGTTCCTCATAACACAGAAATCGAGATGCGCATAAAGGCTTCGATAGTGACCTTGGTACCGTCGACTAGTGAACTTCTGTTGTCTACTCGTCGATTATTTTGTTAATTGCTATGACCCTTCAAACCCTCGACGGGGAGGGTTTTGTGTATACAGTGCCAGAACAACGTCGTCGTGGTTACAAACAGACCGACGAGACGATAAATGCATCTTCGAGTGGCTATTACAGCCGCTGTTATGTCGAAGAATCGCTCTGATGCATGCTTGCATATTCATATTGAGATTGCTGCCAGACAAGCGATTTCCAACACAAACGCGGTTCTTCTGTCATGTGAAGTCTCGACACTGTGGATTGTAGTAGGTAGTATTGCGAGCAACGACTGGAGACGCTCATATCATCACCGGTTCATACCATCATCGGCTTTATATCATCACCGGCCTCATGTGCATATCGTATCATCGACTACGCATGTCGCCTAATGACACAGTGTTTCTTTCTTACCAATCATGGCTATTCAGCGTGCGAGCCCCTTGATATTATCTCAGCAATGGTGGTATCTATTTCAAGTACGATGCCTAAACCTTTGTGGATGTGTTGCGACGGGATAAACGCCGTCTAATACAGATAGTGGGTCTCATAGGGCGAGTTGAATTCACGTGGACAGGGTTCTGTACAACGAATATGTCATGTATCGTGTTTTTTTTTTTTAATCTACTCCAATTTCGTTTATGGAACTGAAAGGATTGCAAACGTACATAAGCTTGTACGCACATTATTGAGAGATTTAACTGTTATTTGCAGATCATTATCTTTCTATAAGTTTTCCTGTAAATCTACAATTAGAAAAGTATTATATGTACTTTATCAAAATTTTAGGCTGAGTAGTTTCAGAGAAAAAGAATGGGGAGGGGGATAATCTATTATGTTAAATAACTTAAAAAAAAATATTAAAAAATGTATGTACATTTGTGACCCTCACAACAAGCCCGTTCATTTGATATGTCACAGGGTAGAGTTTTTAAAACTTTTTTTTTCATTTTCTTATTTGGATCACAGAAATTCAATCAAGTTTCAACTTTTTCGGTGTAGTAGATTCGGGGCAAATTGGTCATGATAGACGAACAGACAGACACACAAGTCATTCTGTTTGAGTTTTGTTTTTTTTTTGTCTGTAATTCTGTAAAATATGTATTATTCATTTGTAAGGGTACGATCGATAGGAAATTAGAAGAATTTATAGCTTGCCTGACTGTAGTAGTGTTTGGCTCCCATTATTTTGTCAAATCGCCATATATTTAATTTTACAAACTATTCGATTTATTCGATTCTCACCACGTATTCGTTACTACAATACTTATTGCAATATGACTTGCATTTTAGATACAATAAAATATTCTCTATAATGTTAAATCTTTGTTTACAATCTAAAGCGTGTATTACGTCTGTCGGTCGTGTATATATAATGTTCCTATAGTGTTGCTATATATTAAATCTCTATTTATGCGTTATTTACATGTTAATCCTTTTGTTACCGTAAGTCGTCATTGCTTTAATTCTATCCGATATATGACAGCGCTTCGGTAAAATCGACCGAGTGGCGCTGATTCCAGTATAAATTTTATGATAATCATTAATTTCCGAACGATAATTATTTCTGATTTGAATCGATTAGTTTGTGATTGCAACACCGAACACTGAATGACAGCGCAACTGTCATTTGTAGTCAACTCAGTGGGCGGGCATTGTATCACATTTTGTCCGAGCGACGGCAAACTTGTGTAATTTTGGTTGTTTATACATATAAAATAACAAAAAATATAAAATGATCCCCTAAAATAATATTCGAGAGTAGTACCTAGTACCTACTGTATAACGTAAACAACTCCTCTTCGGCGCGCACCTCCCCCCCCCCCGCGCCTTACCTCTAGTGTTTCCATTTTAAATGCATTTATTTCTAGGGTGGAATATTCTAGACTGCAATAAATCTTCTTTGCTTGCGTCCGACGTGACATGTATATCTCTCGTTTGTTATGATATATTAGCCTGCCCGAAGAAGATTCGAGAAGGCCAGTCGAGGGATACACATATCGGAGTTGGAGAGCTGGCAGGCAGTTTTATTTCTGAGATCAGTGCGTTCACAAGTCAAATGCGATCAACTAGAAGTTCTCGAGTGATCCCGTCGCGACTTATTGTAACTCTCCTTCTGCTTTTATGTGCGTTTTCTGTTCATCTGATATCAATCTTCGAACCCCTGATACGGTTATTACGTGACGATATAGATTATTAATATGCGTCATGCGTAATTTACCATACGCGATTGCAATAAAAACGTGTATTGTTATTTACACATTGTATAATTTATTTTTACGATAATCGATAAAGCCTGCAATTCAGAGGAAAAAAACACTTTTTATTCGATAACATCGCGACCGATATAAACATTGTCATAAGACGATAAAGCGTCCTTTACTATATTCCTATTGAAAGATCATATATCGATTCACAAAAAATCGTCTACTGCGCAAGTGCGTCAGCGCAATTTTTTTTTGAGGTAACTGGATACCAATACCATTTCAAAGACGTTTGTCTCGATAAGGCCAAGAAGCTTCCAGTGGATTATTGAGATTCGAGTCGATGTTTTTAGTGCGAAATTCGGCGATGCCCATCTGATCATAAATTTAGGATGTTTACATGATTTTCAAAACTCTCGAATAAACGACAATCACGATTGCTATCTATTTTAAAATTTTAATTATCTTAATTGTATTTAATATTATATATGCCGTTTTAATCCCCAATATGCAGAATCCAACTAAACAGAAATTTATGACACATGTCATTTATTTTCGTTCGAACCGCCATGTTTTTTTTTTATATTCTCGTGTCTATGACAGCCTATGTTCCTAATTGATATTTATGTATTCAGCGCCATCTATCGGTTACCTGGGCGAAAACACTGACACAGTTCATATTTAATCCTTTCTTTTGTTACAATCAACGAGCGCATTTTCTTAGTACATACCAAAATTTTTATGCTATAAAGACATTAAGTTATAAAGCATGCTACATCAAAAGCGTGCTATTTAACTGATAAAGGTATTGTCGCAATCGCTATTTTCGAAAAATACATCTATCAAGTGTCCGATTTCGATCAGTACGTTTGGCGTCCTCACGTATGCAGTCACCGTTTGCATAGTGCATGTAACACTTGCATCATTATTGCATTGTTCATTTGTGTGTGTGTGTGTGTGTGTGTGTGTGTGTGTGTATTGCGTCATCGACATAGGTTAGTTTGGCAAAACATCCGACTCGCGGCCGGGTAGACGAGATATTAAACGAATGTATTTTGTTCTAAAATAACATCATATTTTTAAAGCCGGCTGGCCCGTCTCCAGGATTTCTTTTTCGGGTTGGGCGTTCCGATGTAAGAACTAGAAATATTTTCACATCTCACGATTCGTAGTGAGATAGTCAAATGCGAGTGGATTTAGTGACGATCCTAATCGATAACAATCTACCCAACAGGCCATCGGATGGGCTTATAAACCATCCACGCTCATAGAAGGCTGAATAGTGAGTAAAAAATCCATTAATGGGTTTTATTTAAATTATTCATATTCATTAGACTGAATACTATTACATCATTAGTTTTAATAGAGGATAAATCGCACACAATTGCGTTAGGTCGGGACCAAATTTAGACCGAGTGGAAAATTAACAAACCGTCCGCCTCCATTCGAGGTTAAATGAAGAATAAGATGTTCAAGGATGTAAAAAAGGGGGCGAGTACGACGTAGGCTCGCGTACAGAGGGTTCCGTGCATTATCAAAATAGGATAGTTGAAAAAGGTGGCTTTCGCAAAATAACTTATGTTGTTTTCAGTCAGCTGTGTATATATATATATATATATATATATATATATATATATATATATATTTAGTTCCAAACGGGATTGGAAATCAATGAATTTCGTATTCACTCGCCGGTGCTGAAAGATCTTCCCTGTGCGCAAAATTCCAATATTTTAGGTTGAATGGAAACTACCTTAAAGCCTTCGATTTGAGCGTACTTTTAGTATGAAATTACAGTATGAAATGTCGTATCTTTTTGTTGTGTCAAATTAAAGCCTCATTTCCTTTAACAGCAGTATAAAGCTATAGATCTTGAATGTTTTTTATTAATTGCAACTCGATGCCTAGGAAAAGGGCCTTCTTGCATGCTGACAGACGGACAGGCAAGAACTAGTGATCCAATAGAAATCGAATTTTTGGAGATCCGCGCGGAATACTTTTGTATCCTAATCTGTCTGTCTGCATGTCCTACGTTTAAAGGGTTGTATTTTTTTAACTGCTATAGGTAGCCAGTAATAATCCTAATGATTAACTTAAATAGAAGTAAAAGTTTATGCGAGAGGGGGGGCTTGTACAAAAAACATGTTTTTTTTATCGACCTTTTTTTTAATTTTGCTTCGATCGTGAGAAATAAATCAAAAGCTTCAAACTTGGCGAGGTTATAGAGCAAACTCCAAAGTGAAACACCAAATAATAAAAAAAAATCGTTCAAATGTGAGTAGGGCTAGCGCTAAGAATCCCGAAATTAATGAGAAAAATAATAATAAAAATTATTATATATATATTTGTAAATATGTAACAAATACGTTGTGTAATGGGTACAAAACCCCTCAGTACTCGAGTTTGATTTGCTCCTGGCCGATTTTTTTTCCATCGTAAAAAGCTGAATAATAAAAACGGACAATAAACCGTTTGTACTCATTACGCTAGACAGGTGGGGGTTTTAATGTATTAATACCAAATGCAGACAGACAGATGATGAATAACGTTTATTTGCATCTGCAAACAGATGCACATAACTATACGATTCGTTGTATAACAAACTTAGCCCAGAGGCGCTGGTATGCGTGTGCGCTGTAACAATGCAAGAAGCGCATAGCTCAGCTCGGAACCTACGCCAAAAGCAACTGATTTGTTATTTTTGAAGTCTGTTTAAACTGTTATTTAAATAGGTTTTTGAATGCGATTTTATTTTAATTTATTTTATTTCACATTTTTCAATTATCGATTAATTATAACCTTATAAATAATTTAGCTAGTTTACATCTGGATTAGCCCATGCTCATCAAATCAGCCAGGCACCTCCTTTACATGTGTACAGAGCAAGCTGAAAAGCAGTTTCGGTCCAGAATTTATTGTCCACTGGTAATCATACCAGGGTCTTTATATTCTTAGTTGGAGTACAACTCCCGAATTATTCTCTAACAGACCACATTAATTATATTTATTCTTAATAATATATAAGTTCTACAATTCATGCGAGAATACATTTTCATACACTTTCACATTAAATTAATTCATTCTGTTTCTACTGTTATCGCTATGAATTCTGATGTGTTCCTGGTACCATTGTCACATTGAAATTGTATAGATAGAATGAAAATATGTAGGTAGATTAATAATTAATTTTAATTCGGTGTATACTAGGTTTTATTAATAGCCATTGAAGAGTGGTTTCTGGTGACAAATCACAGTATTATCTCCTAACTCTTAACTTTTAAAGAGTGGTGTGCCTTCCATTATCAGCTTAGTAGCATGATACCATACGCAAAAACTTGAACAACTGAAAAAAAAGAGCTCAATCACACTACAGGTGCCCATAACATTTGAGGGTTTCTTTCGATTTTCTTGGGATTTCATCATCAGATCCTGACTTGTTGACTATAGAACTACCTCGAGAGTATATCCTTCCAAACGAAAAAAAAAAATCGTAATCGGTTCATGATTAACGAAATTATCGCTGAACATACATAAAAAAATACCTACAGACGAACACGAACCTCCAATTTTTTGGAAAAGGACATAAGTGCCGTGAAGATACGCTCTTTTGCTGGTGCACTTTTGTTAACATTAGTTTAATAGTAATCGTCGACATACCTATTTGTTTTTCTAGTAATAGGCGACTAAAGTGCCTATAAATATTCTGTGCGGGAAACATGAAAAAAACGTAACAACCTATTTTTTTCATAGTGTATTTCTTTGTAACACTGGCTTCGGAACCCTATAATGAGCACGGTCCGACACGCTCTTGGCCAGTTTCTTAAAGTCAGTTCATTAAATTGGAGAAACCTCACAGATGTTATTCTGGTTAATTATATTGTTACCAATTAATTGTTAGCGTGCTTTATGATTCACATATAATATACAAATTACACATGCCACCTTTCGCCGCCTACGCAACACGTTGTAGATAGATAATTCTCTTAGTTTTCCCATAAAATTGGACTTGGATTTTTCTCTTCTCATATGTGGTAAAATACCAGCCCACCATTTCACCCCTGTGTACTCATAGGCTCTTAAGATACGGGCCGGTGCTCATTTCGTGTATTTTCCAGGGGAACATCCAATTTGACAAATGGGTAGACCCGGTTCTTAAAACTGACTCATAGTCTTTGCAGTCTTTGCAAAGACATAAATTTAAAGGATCAAACCCTACAATCTTCGAATTCGAGGAGTGAAAAAATTCAACTCCAATTGTCGATATTTTGACATCCCCAATGCATACCATAGCCTAGAATGGTATATATGCGTAATTATATCGGAGATTCCGGGAACACATTGTTTTTTGTCCGTATGACGCAGACCGTTACAACTAACGTCTATTGTCTATTCCTTAAAGTCTATTGTACTCTAGATATTGCGCATGACGCGTCACGCGTCACCCACCATAGCAATCTATTCATTAGTCTGTAACAATTGAAATGATTTACGTTCATTTCAATATATTGCCATTTTCCTGTGTCTCAAACCATCGAGAACGCCAATTTGTCACTGCGAGTTTTCTATTGACACGGGCATTTAAATGTTAAATACAAACATTATAGTTAGGGAAGTTAATAAATATAATCGGTAATATATTTGTGAGGTTATGGATTTTTTTTGCACTTGAGAATATCCTATCGAATAAGGCATCTTTATAGTGATCGGGATCGGCACTGTGTCGATAACAGTTCGGCGACGACACGGAACGACGCCGGTGGTTGGGTTGCGCACTGTAAGTGCGATCCCCTGTCGACACACGACGACTGCGTATTGAACAGCTGTTGAGTTACAGCTGTTATACGCTATGTGGCTGTATAGAAACTGGCTAAGTGCGAGTCGTATTTGTGCGCCCGAAGGTTCTGTACCATCTCCCAACATATGGCCAAACCACGAAAGTCCGAGTTGATGAAGGCGTGGTAAGACAAAAATATTAAGCTTGACATCATTTCTTTTTATAGACAGAAAGTTAGTCAAACTGTATCTAGATTTTTCGGAATACTGCCACTTTGCTCTGTACCTTTGGTAGCTTGGAACCGTTAGTTGGCTATGCAAGTCCAGGATTTGTATCTGCCTGTTGTACGTGTGCAAGATTGAAAATTTGTGGATTCTCATTAATGAGACCACATATTGTGTTTGTGTATGTATTTATTGTTTTTCAAAATATAGTCCCTCACTATTTACACACTTCTGCATTACTCGGATACATCGCAAAAAGCAGTCGGTCCGATCTTCCTCAGCAGGGACGTCCTAATGGTGTCATTAAATCACGCGTTATTCATTAAGTGCAAAGCTACTGAACCTTCAAGTATACCTGCAAAATCTTTTGCACTTGGCTCATAATAACGTTTAATACAATGCAAATTGAAGTCTCTGACAACTTTCTTGTTCATTTGAGGTACATTCAAAGTCGTAATAAAAATCAAGGCGGGAATATTCCCTCTACTTAGATTCATTGTGATGCCGATGCACAATTTTAAAACGCTGTTAAAATGAAAAAATAAATGATAATCCACACAGGACTTAACTTACTGCTTAAATAGTTACATTTTCAAAAAGCTTTTTTTTAAAAATATTCTTATTAGAAATGACTAGTTTCAGATTTTTATCAGTAAAATACAGATAAATAAACCGACATCAAGAGTTTACTTGGGTAATTAGTGAGTAATGGTATAAATGATAGTGATGTTGAAAGGTGAGTGAAGGTGCGAAATAAAACGAATGGGGCCATGCTCGCTGGAATTCTGGTCCTACGCGTATGATACGGTGGTCAATGTTGGGTGTGGCAAAAGAAATAGTGGCTGATATTACAATAAAAAATAAATACGGAATCTCGGCTTTTGAATGAATGTCGTTTCTGACCGATTTAATTTATTTTTTGCATATTTTTATCTAGACACGTCCACGGTCGGAGAAGTGACCGCGCCTCCAAGGTCGTATAAATTTACTCTCGACCGGGTTTTATTATGTCGTTGCCGGCACACAAAGGGGTCATTGTCGCGCCACCTTCAGGCAAACGGCGTACATACACATCTCACCCGCCCGGGGCTGATAGCGGGCATTATTCCAAATGTTAACGTTACTAACTAGAAGCCGGTGCCTATTTTTTGTGGTGGGCGTGGTCGTACGTCATATGGGCTCACTCGGTGGGGGTGTTTTTTTTTTGGTTTCTCAATAAAAATTAGCTCCTAGTTTGTGTGGGGTTAGCAAGGGTTTTTCATTACGTGATTTCAAAATGGCAGAGGGTCTGCAAATCTCAGTGTGGGGATTGGCAAGGGGACTTACTTTAATTACGTGATCTCGAAATGGGGGGGTCTGCAAATCTCACCAAGTGTAGGGACGACCGCGTCTGTTAAAAGAATACAACTCAATTAATAACCCCCATCGAGTGCGTTCATACTTTGCGTTATAGCACCTTCCGGTATACGCCAGTGTGTTTCTAGACCGTGTGGCCTAGTATAGACACATGAGGAAGTAAAAGTTAACTGTTGGACGTACTTGATGATTGCATCTTATATGCGGTTAAATCGTAAAAACTGTCCTAAATCGGAAATGTACTTAGCAGCCGACCTGCAACATCTATTAAGACCTGAATAAATAAGTATGTATATGAAAGAAAAAACCGTATGTTCGGGCCGAAATAATAGGAGTCGTTTAGGACTGGTGTCGGAATGAGGTGAAGGAAACCATGCTGGTATACCAAACATCAGGTGATCCACATTTAATTACTTTCAAATTCGTAATCGGACGTACCAAATAGATCATGTACCAAATAAACCTGTAAAACTGTGTTATTACATAAAACATTGAAAATATTTGATGTAAACATATTCTAACAATGCAATAGAACTATTATAAAAACTTGTGTCTTGCTGTTTGGATACGATAATTTCCGAAACTGCTAGACAAATTTCCGTGATACTTTCGTAGATGAGTCGATCGTGACGTGGCGCAAAATATAGCTTATATCGCATCAAAATCGGCCGAGGAAATATTAGTCGTTTTTTAAAAATAACTTTCACATGAACGAAGTCGCGTGTGTGACTAGTGCTCAAATTTTATTTCTCGAGTAAACCCTTTTACTATTCGGCGAGGTGAAGTTTGAGAGTATATTGAGTTGTTTGCCCGCGTATATTTTTATAAATTTCAGCCTGTATTCCGAGTTGAATTTCTTTTTTTCGGTTTTATCTGATAGGATAGCACTCTACTCTAGCAATCCACTAATATAGATACACATATTCACCAAAAGGACAGCTCTCTACAATCTACTAATATCGATAACGTATCGATAGGACAGCACTCTACAATATACTAATATCGATAATATATTTACCAAAGGGACAGCACTACAATCCACTAATATCGATAACATAATTACCAAATACTTTATCTACCTAATTGAATAATGATTATTACTTGTCGACAAAATAATTTAAGGTCAGCTCGAAAATTATTACCCCTTAAAGAAATACATAGAACCAGATGGTTAATTCTAGATCTAAATATCTACATATAAAGACATATCTGAAACTTTATTCACTAGCCCTAGAATCTAGAGTACAAATTTGGTGGAGGTCGTGGACTGAAGATTGTCGAAGATTTAACATCTTACATATAACAAAAGTCGTACGACAAAAAGATTTTGGGTTGGGAGTTCTACGATCTCTCCCCACTTAGATCCAGTGGTAGAACTCTTATAATTTAGCACTTTAGTCACCTATAACTAGAAAAACAAGTAGGTATGTCGACAATTACTATTAAACTAATGTAAACTAAAGTGCATCAGTAAAAGAGCGTATCTTCACGGCACTTACATCCTTTTTTTGAGGCCAATAACTCGGAAACAGTGTATCCGACCATATTCAAAATAATTTTCTTTTAAAGTATTTATTATAAGTATTATAAGTAAGTATAATAACCTTCGTTATTTTTTTCATAATGTTTTGGATATACGGTTTAGAAAATAGAGAGGAGCGATGGGGACACAATTTCTGCAACTTTCGGGGCGATTATTTGTTCACGTAATCAGGAAAATTGCTTAGAAACCTTAAACTGTATTTAAAAATGACTGTTGAAATGTTTGCTAAAAAAAATTTTTTTCATCTGTTAATGTATGGAATGCCTCTCCCCCTACAAATATTTATTTTTGTTATTTAACCACTAAACTAAAACTAAGTAGCGGCTTATACCAGACACCTATACTATAAATTTCATCAATATATGTATTGTAGTTTTTTAATAAAAGGCCTGTGACGGATGGACGGACATAACTAAACTACAAGGGTTCCGTTTTTGCCATTTTGGCTCGGAATTCTTATAAAAAACTTGATAAAAAGAAAATTATATATTAACTTTTTAAGCACGCGTTCAGGGAAACAAAACAGGTAGCCATCTTAGGTATGTACAAAGTGGAGATTTATGGTTTCTATTTACGCTTTCCTGAATTAAGCGTAAGCTTACGACGATTCTGATTAGCGTAATGAAATATTCACAGGTGCATAAATTAATGTACAGGATTGTCCGATTATTAATTAATTATTTATGAAATGAAATTATGAAATACAAAATTAGTAATTTTGTATTTAATAGAAATAAATCAGAGCTAGAATCACAATGTCGCGTAATATCAAAGAAGAGTCGGTCGTATCGTATTTTTCCAAAACCGGGACCCAATTGATATTTAGTCTGCGCTCGCGCATGGGCCGATCACGCGCCGGCGCCGTGGCCGGCGTAACATGTTCTCGAGTAGTGTGACGATGATTTAAAAAAAAGTTAGGGTCTCATAAATGAAACGAATATATTATGTATTTATATAAAAAAAATGTATATTTGTCTGTAAATGCACACACAAGATGATACAATGCAATAAACTATATAAATAAAATGTAACGTAAAACTGTTATGTGGCTGCGTGGAAAAAGTATTAGAAAGTAAAATAATCATTTTTGAGAATTATGTCCGTCTCTCTATTTCTCCATTTGAATATGCTAATCTAGGAAAGTACTGAACCGATTTCGATGACGGACAGTTTAGATGGATAACGTTTATTTGGTTTAGAGCAACGTTTAGACTATTTCATGGAAATCGGGTTGATGTGGAAAAATACAAAAATCTTCGCGTATGAAGTTATGAAGTTCTTGTATGCTCTTAGTTACAAATTATTATTTTTTTCAACGAATCTTATGCGTTTATTGTAATATCTGTGTGTCTGTGTGTTTTACCATCGGAAAACCTTCACTAGTTCGAAGTGTATATTTTTCATCGACACGTGGTCTGTGTTGTTCTTGTGCGATGGTTAAATTACGATATAGCGACATCTATTGACAAATAAAGTTAATAAGTCAACATTGTCTCGCCTTAGTGTTAATGGAACCAACCCACGAATCGGCACACATTCTATTTAAAAACTTAGTTAAAAGGTACAAGTATCCCTCCACTATGCACAGTACTAGTCGTATGAGCTCGCCGGGAATGAGGACTCGGGGTTATATCCGAAATCTTTTGATTGTTGACTAAGCAACGGATCATAAAAGATTAATAAAGATAATTATTAAGGATAAATGTTAGTCAATAAAGGTATTCAAACTAGCGCCGAGCGTTATAGTTACAAGTTAGTGGTAACGGTAACTACCTTTACTTCGTATTTATAATACAGTGGAATCTCAATAACTCGAACCTCGTTAAGTCTAAATCCTCAGTAAGTCGAAAAGAATTGCCATTCCCTTCCGATGAACCCATAAATACGGGTATCTCGAATTATTTAGACTTTGTAACTTGAACAAAATGTTATTTCCCTATGAAGTATTGATAATACAAATTTATACTCTATAACTTGAATTTCAAGAAGGAGACTCCGTAAGTCGTCGGTAAAATATAATGACGTCTTACTTGGAATTCCCCGAAATAATGGCAATAAATTCCAGAATGAATGTTCGGGTTCGGGGCTTCTAATCTATTGTTTTCGTCTTGTACACGTGCAATGAATGAATACATTCATGAAACTTTCTAAGTAACACAGCTGTGAACGTTACGTTTGTTCCTTGTCAACACAGTCATATGTATCTCGAAGTTCTCGTTAAGTCGAAAACTCGTTAACTCGAATTTTTTTGCATTTCCCTTGACATTCGAGTTATTGAGATACCACTGTATATTGCTAACTTGTGTTCCCAGCGTGGTGATTATCAAAGTGCACCATTCTGGAAAGAAATCTAAAACATGTATCTAATGCTTTTAATATCATTCTGACACAATCGAAAAATTAATATTGTCTTTTTTTTTGTTTATGAGACATATTGAAATTCCTTTCGTGCTAAAGAAAATAGTATTCGGGTATATTAAAATAAACACCGGACAAGCGCGAATAGGACTCGCATATTGAGGGTTCTGTGTAAGTTTAATTATGTATGTATATGTTTCATTCATCAACGGTCACGAGGATATTTTTCTGCTTGATCCTGAAACTACGATATTGTTTTACTTCTTATTTCAGAAATTTTTCCAAAAAAATTTTCTTAATGTTTATCCGATTTTCTGATTTTTTCCTTTTATAATATCGAAAAATCTTGCTTCTTTTCAAGTTTCATTATTCAAGGTCAACGAGAAAGTATCCCGTAGGTTTTGATTTATTTGCGAATATTAAAATATTTTAATGGCCGTATATTTGATTGTATCTACTTAGATTGATTTCTTCTCAGCTCCAAGGGACTTTATACGTGACTGTTTAATATAGATTTGAACTTGATACTCCCACGCATCCCCGAGGAAAAGAGTTTTAACGGACACATGCACAGACAAACGGACAACATAGTGATCCTATAAGGGTTCCTTTTGGGGTACACAACTCTAAAAATTACATAATTATAAACATGTTTAATCGATTGAAACCGACTTGTATACTTCCGTTTGTCGCAAAATAACGATATTAAATTGGATTGTATTATATTGAATTCCATGCCATATTTTGTCTTTAATCTAGAATTAACGTCAGAGTTCTATTACGATATTTGGTGGCACATATTGACCCACATGTACTTGACCCACATTTAACCCACAATTCTGATTTAAAGTCAAAACATTGTTGTTTTGTCGGTTATAAAACGACACTCTGTATTTGCCATGAGAATTTACAATATTTTAAGATAATTGACATTTCTTTGTCAGACAGTTATTTGAGTGGTAGATTTATTTCAAATTTAATCATACGTAATCACAATTAAATAAAAAACAATTACAAAATGAAATAATCTGGTAAGAAATTAAGCTGGTTATACCCATGGATATTTATCTTCTAAATACTGGGAAATTCTATAATAATTTTTAAAAAAGTATTCGCTTAACAAATATATTAATTTTATATAAAATTAATATGTTTTTTATTGTATTTTATATATTTAAAGGGTACTTTATTGAACATGCGCACACAGAGTTTCATAAACGAATTTTTGATTTTATATAGTCGACCAATATGTACACACACAGTTTTTTTTTTATTTCTCTCAGTTAATGTCGATAAAAAAGTATTTCTATTTTTTTCCTAGCGTATATAAAATTTTTACATATATATATATTTTCATATTCTCTAATGATAGATATAAATAAGATTTTTGAATAGGCGATATTTGTAGAAAACTAATTACTGTAAACACATACTTGTAAATAATTGGAGTCGATATAAATAATACTTATTACTCACTACGATATCATTGTCACCCTTATGGCTGTGTTTGTCTCTGAGTGCTCGGCGATAAGCGCGCGTGGTCGGCGCATGCGCCGGTATATAAAGCTCGGACGCGCTATTATCTGTTTAGTTGCCCGAGAAATTGTCGTGCTGTCGAGACGCGTGTCGAAGTTTTATTTTTACTCCTTTTTTTGTCGGACAGGCAGTGATGAGCACGGCAGTGGAGATGTTAGCGTCGGAGCATTTCTACGGCCACAGTCCGCCGGCGGGGTTCCTATCCGACTACACGCCCGCCCCTCTTCTGAGGCAGTTCCGAAGTCTGACCCTGAAACCCGTGCAGCTAAAATTAAAACCACCTACGAGGTCGTGCCTCCGCGCGGACGCGAAGTCCACTAAAAAGAAAGTGGTTTTCGCCGATGACAAAGGCCTGGTACTGGAACACGTCAAGTTCATGACCGAGCCGTCGAACGTGCCGCCGCAGTGGGCCCTAAAGCTCACATCCAGCCCGCCGCAAGAAAGGAGATCGGTGCCGGTCGACCTCTGGGAGGCTAGATTCAAGCAACCGGCCTCCGACTATCTGGAATTCAGAAGGAGGATCACAGAAGAGTGCGTCGCGTTGGAGAACGTGATAATCAAACAGAAGGAGGGAGCGCTAGAAGGCACCGTGAAAGTGAAGAACCTGGGTTTCAGCAAGGAGGTGTTCCTCAGGACGACCGCGGACGGATGGAGGACGCAGGAGGACAACTACTGCGCGTTCCTCGAATCCGGTCCTCTCGGTAGCAACGGTTCTTCCTTATACGACACCTTCGCGTTCCGGGTCCAGTTGCCCGTGCACTCCAGGAAGATGGAGTTCTGCGTGTGCTTCAGATGCTCGGGGTGCGAATATTGGGACAGTAACAGAGGACAGAACTACGTCATAGAACGCCATTCCGTGAGAGCTGACCCGGCCGTGTCTTGCGTGCGCTTCGGCCTGGGGAACAATTGGAAATCGAGGACGGACACGGCAGGGAATACGCCTTACTGGTGATTGTTTTTATAAGGTTGATTTTTCGTCGTTGTAATCGTCGACCTTCAGGTCTGATAGGGTCTCGAGTGGATTTTCATCGCCGGACTCTATATTGTCTGTGATCAAGGCGTACGCGAGTGCCATAGGGGTAGCGGTGAGGGAAAGATAGAGAAAGCTGATTGCTGTTTTTTTTTTTAATTCTGCCTAGCCGCGGGTTACGTTGTCAATTTTACACTTAAATCATTGATTGATTCACTGCTCTAAACGATTCTAGTCTGGCGGGTTTTCATAGAACCGGATTGTGAAAGGTGCCTGCCACGGCGTATGGATTATACAAAAGGTTATATTTGCCGATTAACTGATCGGTTGATAATTTTGATGTAATTCAAATATGAAAAGCAAAAAGTCTTCCAGTGTTTTAAGTTAAATTATTATCCGGTTTTGGACGATTAGAAAAAAAATGATATTACCCATGGAAATATATATTAGCGATATGGATTATGGTTGGGTGTAACAGACAGACAAAATAAAAAATAGACACAAAAACTTATAGCTAGCGGAATGTAAAAGTAAACAGATATTTACCTCTTTCAAATTTGTACAGGTGTGTATTGTGTTTTTCTACTATTTTTTTTTTAATTTAATGTATGGGCATTCACTGAGAATATAGAAATTACATCTATTTATTTATTTTGTAAGTGTATCATGGATTAGTTTTATTAAGTTTAATTTATCTTTTTGTTTTGGAAAATCTTGGGCATCTGTGAAACAATGCAAATAATTTTTTTTTTCGATGACCATTGAATCTTAATTTGTACACAGCGGTCGCAAAATTACTTAAATCCTTATAGATTTTTGATGAGAAATTTAAATTTATTTAATTTATATAATTTGTAGAGTGTTTTACAAACGATTCTCGCAATATTTATTTTTGTTTGTAATTGGATTAAAACAAAAAATGAAAGAAAATTATCCATAGAATTTGTCATATGCGTCTAAAATTTTCACAGTATATATCGGTTTCGTGAAAGTTACTAATTTATCTATTAATGACCGATAAATAAAGCTGGCTAACGATACTAAACTAAACTGACCTATCTAAAATTTTAGTTCCGACAATAATTTATAGAATACATTTCAACAGAATTGTTGCCAGATAATAAAAATATATTTTTGTTATTGAATAGAAAAGAAGGCTGGATACGATAGTATAGTGATGTTAAAATAGAATTCAAATAGTTTTAAAGACAACGAATTTGTGACTCATCAAAAAATATTCTCTTTTTTTTTTGCAAATTTTGCGAATTTGAGTTCACCACGATTATAGCCGTGCTGATGTTAATTGGCGGTGTTTTGTCACACGCTATCTTCATCGTAATGGAGATTTCATTTTGATAAATTCACATTTTGAAACTAGGGGGCCGTCCACGAATTACGTCACAGGAATTTAATAGCCTATATACTAAGCCCTGGTGTGACGTCACACATCCTTCAATTTTAAGTTCATAAATTAAACCAAAATTTATTATTTATCTATTTATATGTTATTCTTTTCATAAAATAAACACTGACACAAAAAATTTAGATTATTGAATTTTTGTCAAAGTTTCAAACGCGGTATTGTAATGATATTCGATGATGTTAATCGTCTGAAATTAAAATTTTAAATACGTTAAATTTATACATGTGACGTATTATACATTACTCATTATACGTCACGCCTTTGCCACGCGATGACGCTCGACCCTCCCGCGCCACCTTAACCTGTTACGTGGCAGTCGACGGCCCATTAGTTAAATGTGGCAACAATTGCCATTCAACTTTGTTGACGTTTTTCACTTTCGGTGCGAACGTGGGAAGGTGTCGATGGAGATTTAAACGAGTCGAGCTTAGTCAACATTTTCAAGACTGGGTTATAAGATATAGATAAAAAAAAAATCATTGTGACGTCAATGGGCGCTTCCCTGATGAAGTACTGAAATAGAACACAAAAAAGAGATAGAATTGTGTGCCAAAGCAGGACGCTGCAAAGCTTTCGAAAGCTTTTGCTGGAGAAAATAGATCAGTAATGGCTTTGCAGCATAGTATTTATCATGTAACAGTATTTGGCAGAGATGCACACTACCATGTCGCGGTAAATGTTGAAAATAATGCATTGTATAAATTTTCTAGTCGTTGTTTTTTTATTTTTTGGTTTTGCAATTGCGGCTTAGATGATTTACTTTCATATCTAGCAGTGGAATCTGTGCTTCAAAACACAGAACAAATGTGTTTATCTTAATGATTTTGTTGTGTATACTTAATATTTTCTAAATTTAATGTAAAGATAATTTGTTGTGTATTCATATCGGTAGCCAGCTTCAATCGATTTTTATTGTAAATCACATACATGTCTTGTTTTGACAAGATCTCCCTATGTGCCAGTCGCTAAAAATTAATGAATTTATAGTTATTACAAATGTTATATTATAAATGTAATTTATTGTAATGATCATTATTTAAATGCTATAGCGGGTTATGAAACGACTGATTAGATTTAAATTACGTTTTATATCTATTTTGATTCTATTGCACTATCTAGTTCCTTTATTTTTGTGAAAATTTATTAATAAAATTATTAAATATTCACTTGTTATTGTTTTATTCCTTTCATTATTGTTCATCAATGGCGTGTTTTGTTATCCAATAATTGGATACACAGAATATCCTAGCAGTTTTTGGTATTACATAAAAGCATTATAAAAATAAAAGTAAATGGGTTTTTATTTTATGAATCATTTCTAATAAATATGTATTATAAAGATGAAAATATGTTTGTTTGTCTTTTAATAATGCTTGAACCGCTGAATGCCTGGTTATGAAATTTTGTATAAAGATAGATTATTTATAAAAACATATATCTTTGTACAAAAAGTAGAAAAATGGTGATCGGAAATGGCGAGAAAATTTACAAGTCATTACATAAATAAATCATTACTAAATCTCAGTGTACGCCCTTATGTACCCATAGACAAGAAAAAAAACATCTTTTTTCTTCAAGTGACACACTGGCCGAAATGCCCAGGCGGTTCTTAAAATAGACCGGACGAAGCCACAACATTATCCCGAACGAGTAAGTATAAAAGCGAAAAGGAACATCGGATACCGAATTTCCTTTATCAACGATGTATAAAACAAATACACATACATATTTATATTACAACATTTACATAGAAAAGTTAGGTTGTTCATATCTAAGTATTATTAGGTCTGTGGCAGTTGACCGACGAAAAGGACACATCGCGGGGTCACCCTGCGATAAGTCGAGGTACTTATTTGCGCGTTATTTACTCGATAAAATTATATTACAAGCACAAGTGCCAAGGAACGTAGGTAGCTAGCTATGTGTTGTTATTGTCGCATCGTTCTACTTGTATGTGGTTGTGAGTAGCCCTTTGCCGTCTGCGGTATAAATACCCTCGCATTATTCCCTCCAAGAAAGTCCCTCGCATAATTCTATCGATGTCCAGGTGTATGTTTACGGGTGGTAGCCGTTATGGATTACTGGCTATTAGATCTGAAATTGGTCGAGTTCTAGAAGATGCGGCTTTACCGATTATTTTATGCCCGAAACGCTCGACTTGAGATTTGTAAATTTAGTAAATTTGTAATCTTGTGGAATTTAACGCTTGACTTGTGACTGTTAAGTTTAGTAAGGGGTCTTGTGGAATTTGTGTTTAATTCGAAACTTGTTCAACAGATGGCGTTGTAAAGACAATCAGCGAAAGTACTTTTGTTATGTTTCGCTGTCGACGGAACCCCTCTAGCTTCAGTTAATTAACGGGCCTATATTGTCGCTTGTATAACTCCTTCTAAACCAAATTTTCTCTATACAGATATACATATATATACTCATACAGTCACGTTCTTGAAGTTTTACGTTACTTTGACATAATCGTGTCTTCCGTTCGCGAACGGAGATTAGTGGCCATTGCTACTAATGAAACAGTGAAATTTGTGTTACGGTGACAAAATTATAAGAAGAACAGCTTAAGAAAGTGCCACAATGTACATGTTTCGTCGTTAATAGTGAAAAAATTTAGGAGTAGTCACTATCGGACTTCGATAACATGAAGGATATATACAAATCTACATACATAAATAAAATTAAATGTCAGTCTGTGATTTCAAAGTAACTACGTTCTATTAAGTTTATAAAGTTATACGTATCACGCACCCAAGCAATTCTTTCAAAATATTTCATCTGTCTGTCTATCTACTTGTTTGTCCTGGTTATTTTAGGAACAACAGAACTGATCACGGTAAAGATTTTTACTTGAAGGTAGAGCAGCATATTGGGTTATGTTTAAATACTTTTTACCAGAAAATTTAGAATTTTTGCATGAAAATTAAAAAAAAAAAAACAATTAAGAACGGAATAATTATGACAATTGGATGAAGGTAATGAAGGTAAAGTCGAGAACAAAAAGCGGGTTTCGTATCATAATGGACACATGTGAACAGTTGATTTGGTATGGTGTAACAATTAATTCTATATATAATGCGGACTCAATCATGGGATAGTACTATCTACAATAAAAATTACCTATGAGTTTTAGGGTTTTCTGGGAATCGCTAAGAATCTTTATATTTCGACCGATTTCAATATATGAATTTAATTAAAAATTTAATTAAAAAATGTAAAGGTAGCTGGAAACCAATGGAATGATATACGATACATTTTAGGAATACGTGAGGTTAAATAGAAACCTTTATGATTTTAGTGGTTTTCCTAAAATGTTTTATGTATGCAGTTGAAAATCAAGGAATGACATACATTACTTTTTTAGGGTTACCTGAATGTAATTAAACACTCGTGCTGTTTTACCAATTTCCATAAAATCTAGCATGGAGATAGTTACAAGTCAAGGGAAGAACATATGGTATATTTTTTAGGATTCCGTGAGAATAACTAAAATTGATAGAATCGGGGTCGGTAAATCATAAAATGTATATTAATCATAAAATTTTACAAAAAAAATGTAGTCAGACGGACATACATATAGACACTACAGATTTATTAGTAATATTAAAATCTATGCCAAAACAACCTCACAAACGGCCCTAATGATTTTGTTGAAAACCCTTATTCTGATATTTCCCATTCGTTTATATTTCCTTAAAACTCAAAAGTCGCCCAGCCAGGGTCGTTCCTTTAAATACTTACTTTTTATTGCGAGAAATGATATTTGCGATATGATAAGAAGTGACAACAGAGGATAAGATGTTTAAAAAACCAAAGATAAACTCACACCAGCACAGCGATAGGAGTAAACGCGAAAAGCTTCACATCCACGCGAGTGAAGCCGTGAGCGGAGAGTTAGTGTATTTAATTTAAAAAAATCGATTACATTGCGATATTCGTGGCATAACACAAAAAAATTGTGTTATTTTAACACATCATAAATTACAATTTTATTAACTACTATAAACTTCAATTTATTTGTAAGAATTGCAGGAATTGTATTTAGTCTGTGGAAGCCGTCGTCGAAGCACGTTATGGTAAGAAATAACTTACTCAACTGATATATTTAAGTATACATTCTTAGTAATAAAACCACTGATTGGGAATACAATTTTGTGTGTTGAACGGTAATAGTGAATGTGCCTATTTTTTTTTTATTTTATTGAAATCATGGATACCGAGAGCCGGTCGCCACGTCGCCGCCAGTTATTAGAACTGTCATAATGATTGATTGGTCTTATCACTCATATACAAGAATCACCATGTATTAAATATTAATACCTATTTGTTGTTTTTTATTATCGTACTGCCGTAGTCCATATTGGATTTTTGAAGCGAAACTTAGGCACGTTAGAGTGATTTCGTGCTATGACGTCACAGTGAAACGCTCGAGTGATACGGTCGGGTGACACGGTCGGGTTCTCTCGGCTCTTTTCGGCTCGGCCCAGTGGGCTCACGTGTTCCACGCGTTCACACGGCCGATTGTAGCTGATCACGACAATTTTAGGTATGTTCAGTTATTATTCATTGTAAAAATGAAGATTACATGTAAAATACATGCAATAAATGGTATATAGTGGCGAAACTGTCGATTATATCAGCTGTTTCTGATAGTTAAGTGAACACGGTGCATCACAAGTCAACGGTAAATTGATAATTATTAAACATTATTGACTAAATAATACTGCAATATTTATGCAATAAACTTTTATTGGGATCGATATATAATAAATCGATCTCAATGCCTGAAACTCATTTTGATGCAGCTGATAATGTATTTGCCTTTGGATAGTGACATTAATTCATCTCAAACACAGAATAACGACAAAAATTTACTTTTTCCTGCCCACATGGAAAAAAAGGTCATGTGCGTGCGACAGGCGGAATGTACGAGAGATCATCTGATAAAAACAACCAACAAACGTTGTCCTGGGTTAGTACTTAAATTGTGTCCTCATTTTGATTTTCGTTTTAAATAATAGCTGATCATGAAAAGAGTCTTGTAACTATGAATCAATAACAAAATAATTTATTTTCTTTTTAATTTTTTTGACCTTAAACTCTATTCCTGTATATTTACATAAGCAATTTAATTATTATTTTAATGAAATACTTCTATGTAAACAATTGAATGATAATCCTGATTTACACATCGGAAAGCGCTCGATTTACATCTATCATTTGACGGTTCAAATACACTAGAAATTGTATTTTAGCGCTAGAGCTTCTAATATACTTGAAATGACTCGATGACTCGCGAAATATTGTAAAAAAATAACACACACGTATATGTCACGGCGTTTTGCCCAACAAAACTTCCCCCACCCGCAGCCAGCGGTTCACCGACGCCCCTCAAACAAAATGGGGTTGTTAATGTCCTTTAAATACTACGTCATAATCGACTTGTCGAAGATGCAACTTTGTTTACAACTTTTTTTCGTATTCATGTATGAAAATTTTTATACAAAAAGAAAGCAATAATTGAACTGTTTTCGTGTCTACTTGTATATAAAAAATGCAATGTGCCTTTGTAGGCATGTCATTATTATTAGCTTTAGTGAAAAACTTAAAAAGTAAAACACTTTGATTTGTTGTAACTATTGCAAATACGAAACCTCCTTTTAGGGGTATTGGTGAACTTCAAATATTCTACAAAAAAATCCAATGCAAATCTAAACGATACGCTTTCGTCAAGTTGTGCAACAACTATTCTGTAACAAATTGTGAAATTGGTAACAAATTAATTTATCACGGAGTGCGTATTATTGTCAACCGCTAACTTTGCTGTATGCATTTTTGGATCGCTTGATCTGAAGGCTTTTTAATACTATCGTATTTCACTTAGATCGTTTGATAAGACGTAAAATACACAGAATAGTGAACGCGATACATCAACAAAGGCTAATTTCGGCGCGTACGGTACAACGCACGAAATTTTGCCGCTGTGAAGTTCGTCACGAATGCGTCGCAATGGTGTAAAATCGGCACGCGGGGGAAAAGAAGGAAGGGTCGGGGAGCGTTATACCTGCGCAGTACATCATTCGCAGCCGATTCAGAGCGGCAGAGTTTCATGCGTTGTACTGTTCTATCCTTTGAATAAGGACTTTCCAATTGACACCTTTGTATTGATAGTTATTGATGCTTCTGCGTTTGGCGCCTGGCGCCTAAATTTTTGCTATGAAAATATCATAGATTTAGTATTTACCGTACACGGTATGTCGTTCTGGGTGTACTTGTTCCAAGTTCAAGTGTCGGTTAAATTAGTTAGCCGTATAATAAATGTACAAATAAACGATCTTCAACAAACGTCAAAGTCATAGTCGGGCTGGGGTTGCCAAATAAGATATTATGCAGCAGTAGAAATTTATTGTCCGTCGAATTTTTGTATCATAACAAGAGACTTTTTGTTGTTTTGACGGCTTTTTGCAGATTCAGTTGTGGCAACTTAAGTGTAAAATGCTCATACGAAATTGACCAAAAAAGAAGCATTGTAGGCAGAATATGTAGTTGTTCGTGGCCGTTATTGATAATGCAATAACATAGATATAATTTATCATCACTTAATTTCATTCACTCATTAAACGACAATTAAGTTGTGTAGAGTAACGATAATTTTAATATTTCTTATGAACACTATTTACTGTATGATTTTTTTAACGTGTTCTCTATTACGGAAGAAAGTCTATACGAGCAAATGAAATTGAAATGCATTTTTGTGATTTCAAAACGATTACTTTTTTTCAAATTTGTCCACGTTACATAACATTTAAATTTTTGTTTGTCTGTTAGTTTCCTCCCCTGACTAGAATGCGAAATAGCTGAACAGATTTTGATGGGAATTTCATGGACAGCTAGATGAGATTTTATATTAATAGTCTAAGGTACATTTTTGTTTTAGAAATTTTAGGGTTACTACTGGAAATTTGAGAAATTGTCGGAAATTTTTTAATTACAATCCAATATATATGGTTCTCCGTCAGCCGTAAATAAGCTACTTAAAGGAACGAGAGAGGGAATGTCTGCTCGCATGTCGTGGTTCCGCCTGCTCATTGACGGATTTTGATTTGATTTGATTTGATGGAACAATTCACCACAAAGTCAGAAGGTGCGAATCAAAACACGACAAACTACGGGGAAATATAGTAATAACTAATGTGTTTATTGTACAAGATTTAGCTATAAACAAAATGTTGGTTGGCGTTAGGCCTTCCAATTTTCTGCTGGAACTATCTACCATCAGCAGACTTCCCAGTTAACAAGAGCTCCTTCCTAAAAAGCCGTCATAGCGCTAATGACTCTCTAGCAGTTGTGAATGTCCATGGGCGGCGGTGACCGCCTACTGGTGGTCCGTGTGCTCGTTTGCTCCTTCAATATTCTATAACATTGTCGAGTTGGCTATACTAAGTGTAACAATTTATGGAAATATTTAGAGAAATGGGAAAAATTGGATTTATCCGGTGCTTAACTACATAACTCTGTGTAGTTTCATACTCGAATGTTTAATCAAAGTGCTACAAAGCAATCCGACTGTGTTTACATTTTCATGTCTTTGTGTATTTTCGTATTCAAGTCACATTCTACACGATTATCATTAAAAAAATAAAATGCACAACCCGTCAAAGGAGAATGGATTCGCAAATAAAACAGATTCATTCATCGAAAATATATTTCATTTAACAAATTAGTACATTTTTACGCATATTAGTTACCTGTATACATATAGATGGTGTAAATTGCGTCTTATGTTAGTTTAAATATATAAAAGTTTTTAGGAAATTCTTGATGCGGACGCTGTTATCCAGAAAATAGCCAAACCCGGGGAAAATTGAGCAGCGATTTGCTATCAAATGATGAGTAACGTGCTGTAAATTTTATGTGTAAATTTGATTTTTTTTCTTATTCAACTATATTATTTCATATATAAATAAATACGTGTTAGGGCTTTTTAATATGTTATAGGTTATTTTTTTTTACGTAGGTATATATAATCTATGAAGTATGTTCAAATAAAAAGTTCCACTAGAAATTCATCCATATAAATGAGTTTCATATAAATCTTTGTCTATTTTCTGAATAACATCAACGAATTACACTAATATAGAAATAGAACTATATCTATCATTTAGAATATATTTTTTTATGATGAAACACAATATATCATATCATATATATAACAACAGCGATAATTTATATATAACCTAGGTAAATGTATTGTTTTATAAATGTATACATTTAAAATATGCCAATGACAGAACAACGCTAGTATATCATGAGATATGAAGTCTTTGTAAAAATTTGTATTACCTACATGAAATTTGTTCGCACACGTGTAACCTTATTTTAATGTTTTCAGTGGTCCTGCACGAGGATTAGTGTAATTTTTTTTTGAGAATCGACCTAAAATATTATTTTTTTCACATTACTTTACAAAGGTACTTAACGACAACACACACTACGATGTTTAAGAAAAACTGAAATAGAAATAATCAGGTGAAAACGAAATTAAAAACAAAAATAAAACAATTTAGCGCCATTAGCGATGTGTTTCAAAGCCAACTTCAGACCGTTCGCGTTGCGGCCATTGTCACGATTGCAGAGAAATGTTAATAGTAGATTATTGTCTCGAAGCACGAAATAAATAAATATTTCTTTATTTTGTATTCATTTATTTGGCAATATTTATTCACTCCGTGCCCGAAGTCAGCCGATTATATCAATTGACGGGGTTTACTTCGTTGCAATTGTTGGCAGCTGTTCATTACTGTCCCAAATCGTTTTTTTTTTATCCGAGCTCTGAAATGAACCGCTTGTCCTTCGTGTTGTATTCACAGAACAAATTCCATGTAAGCATAACATATTTATCGCGAGATATGTACCATTTAAGTGGGTCCATCAACATAGAATAGAATATATATAACAAGCCGTAGACAATAAAAACAATGAAGAAAATAACGTTTCCATAGACAACAGAAAGCGCGAGCATTTTTTTTAACATTTAAATCTTTAACATAGTCTATATGTTCACTGGTAAAGGGAGCTTGCTTGGTAAAATTTGAAGATTGGTAATCTAGTAATTTCCAAAAATCGTGATTTTGGAATTATTAACACGCCATTTAGTTACTGTTGCGGTGGCTTCACGACATGAATTTTTGTTTTTTTTTTTTGTTTTTTGGTGCGAGATCATTTTACTCACATAGTACAAGTAGTAGAGAAGCATATTTGTTTTTATAATTTCATATTCGAGGAGCTATCAAGCGAGCCATCAGAGAGTAAATGGTCACCGTCGCCCATGGAAACACAGCACCAAAGGAGTCAATGCGTTAACGGTCTCTTGGAATGTAATGGAATAGGTTATCTAATGGAGGGGAGATCGGAACGACGGAGAGGGGGAGGGCTACCGGAAATCTCACTCGCTGGACGAAATACAACAGCGGAAGTTCCTATTTCATGTCCGTATTCTGTGAGAGTATGCAGACAAAACTGTTACAGCTAACTCAGTAAGATACACTTATGTGAAACACATCCCTATAAGCTTGAAGAAGAAAGTGATCTAGATATAACAGTAATAAAAAATGTATTAGCATTAACGTTTTCAATTACATTTTTTTTTTCTCAAATTTACGTCGGCTTGATCGATATAAAGTAAATCATGTAGACAAATTTCAAAAAAATACAATTATTATGTATTAAAGAAGATTTATTGACTAGAATAGAAGAAAGTGGGTATCTTCTGGCAGTCTGGCCATCTGGGAATGATAGTAGATTGACAAAACAAATTAATAGAGCGAACGCGAAACGGTCGGCAACGGGCGCTAAGACGGATAGGTGGTATGATGGTGGGATTGGTGAGATGAAACTTTCGACGGGTGCGTGACGGAGGCTGTAACGCGTGGAAATCTGTCGCCTCTGCCCACCCCTCTGGGAAATGCACCGTGGATTTATAATCATTATATGAGTGGTACGTGTTATCGGTAACAAAATGTCTCATCGAAAATCGCATCACAACTGCTATCCTTGTCACAGCAGATGTGGCATAACGCGAATTCACTGAATTCAACCTCGAGCAGTGAATCCTACGTGTCCGGCGGAAGTTCCTAATTATCCACGGAAAATGGGACAAGTTTCACCCGTTCCTCGGGAGTTTCAATTTCGTCTCTCGGGACGTGTGGCTGCTCTGCTACAAATCAAAAAAAAAAATCAAAAATATCTTTATTTCGTAGGTAATTAAATTACACTTGAAATTGTCATTAATAAATTCATTTCGACATTACCGCCCATTCCAAATGCTGATTCACCGAGAGAAGAATGGGCGAGAAACTCAAGACTGGCTCTTTTTACTCATCAATACTAAGGATATAGTAATTTATAATTTAGTCCACATTTAAGAGTAATATGAAATAACCTGACAGGCGAGCAGCTCAATCCCAGGGGCTTTTTTCATTAAGATATTCCAATACGCTATAATAGCCCTTGCCATATAATTTTCTTTTAACGAAACTTTAAACTCAGTAAATGGCAAATTTTGAATTTCAGTTGGGATCTTATTATAAAAACGCACACACATCCCCTTAAATGATTTATTAACTTTACTTAGACGAGTCTTGTGAGCAGCAAGATCATTCTTATATCTAGTATTAATGTTATGGATGTCGCTCCTTTTTATGGAACGATTTTATATTTCTCTTGTCCCGAGAGACGAAATACGTTAGATCAGCCCGTGCGACGGGTCGATAGGTCCAACGGTTCCAATCGACCGGTCTTTGCGCCCATAATATGGAAACTGTCGCTCCAACCATGACCACATCCGCCGTTCTGTGGGCGGTGACAAGTGAAAATTGATTTCACGTCAAAGAAGTGGTAGGATAGCAATTTCATCGATGGCGTCTTTTTACTATGCACAACATAAATTGTTGGCAAGTATATACAACCTGTTGTACAACGATTCATTTTTATTGAAAAAAAATAGCTTGCAGATTCTGGAGTGCATTTTTATACGTGCTCAAATTCTAGCCTTTTACCAAGTATTAATTTCTTTTTGAATAAAATTCAAAAATACGTAAGTCACGAAGCCACCGCCGCTAGTTTGAACGGATAAGATTTGATCTTTTAGCTTTTATTAAGTGCTTTAAATTAAAGAAACTTAAATTTCCTGATAGTTTTTCAGGTGTTAAATCCAGCTAAAGAAGTATTGATTTCCCTGTCCTGATGTAAAGCGTTTGAGTCTTGATTTTATCTAAACCTGATCAAACCATGCCGGATCAGACAGACCAGATAAGACCGGACCAGATCTGACTAGTGACTAACATCCACTGGTCTAAAATAATTTCTAGTGTCGCCACCCTTTCTGCTGTTTTTTTTTTTGTTTCTGGCATCCGCTATCTAGGTTTGCGTATAGCTCGGTGGACCCCACGACTCAATGCTTGCATTACCAGGATATTCCATAAATACTGAATGACCTTGGTGCTGTCGTCTGCCTTTTTTTAGTTCTCTCATTACATGGATATTTATAAGAGTTAATAGGAAAAAAGATTATTAACATTGTTATGTTTTATTACCTACCTATTGCATACAGTCAGCACGAATAATTGTTTAGTTTGATTAATTTTTCTTGCATACTTCTCTTAACGCATTAACGATTATTGTTAATTTGCAGATAAAATGAGATACCGAAACAAATTAAAAATTAAATTCGAATTTCGTTCAATGGAAATTAGGAGATTATTTACTATTCGAATCGTAATTTTTAAAAGCGACAATCACAAATTTCACCGCATGGCACAATAAATGCTTAACTTGTTAAAGGGATTTACTATTTTAAGTGTTAAAGGTATTTTTTATGTCAGAAGATGTCGTATAAGGCGATAGAGTCATAAGTATACAATAATGTTATAAGATATTAAAAAAAAAAATACAGATTAGATCAAATAAAACAGCTAATAAAGTATACAAAATACACAACTTTATGTACTTTACTGAATACGTCAAAAGAAAAATGCATTGTGAATGCATTTATCAAGGCTCAATCTGTTATAGGTCATCCATATTTTACGGGACATCCCATGAACTATCGTAGTTTATAACTTATTCGACGACCACCATGGGCAAGCAGATAGGAGATATGAGGTAAGCAGATAGGAGACGTGGAGAAGCAGATAGGGTGCAGGGAATGCGAGAGCATGAGGCTGATATGGATAGCGACTTAGACCAATGTCGGTAATGTAACGGATAATGGATGTGAAATTTGTCTAGCACTTTAGTACTATCAAATGTGAAGTAAGACTGAATTGAATTTCATGAAACCTGAATTTAACTTTCAGCCATTTACTCACGGTATAATGGTTATTTATCATTAACGACCATTTAAATTGATTATCATATCGAGAATAATTAAATTAAACTTGTAAAATGGAATTAATTTATTATTGCACACCCAACTATAAAGGTTAAAATCTGTCGGCGTCGATTTTATATAAAGGATAATAAATGTAAGTATTAGATATAACAATATTTTTGGCATTGTCACTTTATTGTAAACGCATCGAACTTTTTTAGTAAAGTATAAAATTCATTTATTCAGTTATATATATAAATTCAACGTTATTTATTTTATTATTAATATTATTAAAAAATCTCACTATTTTTGCATTTATAATAATTATTTTCCCGCCACCCGTTCTTTGGTTACAAGCCATCTTATTTTTAGTTACAAACAACATATCATTTAGTTATGTCCAGTTCTCGTAATGAGTTAACGTCTACAAATACATTAGTTGATATATTACTAATAACAAAATGAATAAGTATATTTAATGCATTACAAAATTTAAAAATAATCTATCAATATTGTATTTATATGGGATTTCATAAGAATTTATTCATCTAAATAAATTATATCTGTTTATATATATCTTGTCAGTCATACGTAAACGGACTGAATAAATATAATATTTTTATGGCAATTTAATAGGCGATAATAGAATTGTATAAAAAAATAAATTGTTATCATTAAAGCTTTCTGTGTAATTTAATGGTTTTAATTTGCCAGAATTAAAACAAATTAAAATGTTATACAGGAATAAACCATATTGTCTTCCATTTTGTTTATCCTCTGTCACAGCAGCCTGTTTCGGCTTTAATACCTTCAATTATTTGAAATATACATTTTTTAATTATTTTCGACATCTGTTTTATAAGCTTTTCCTATTTGCTCGCGATATATCAGCATTTAGGCCACAACAAATGTCTCCGTAAATGATCGATGTGAGGGAGATAAAAAAAAATCATTTTTCTACACGACTCCGAACGAAACCATATCATCAAGCCTCGACTGAATCGGGCGTGGCCAGAGGCCGTTTACTGCTACGACAATGGAGTGACACGTTAGCGGTACATTACGCGAAAAATGAGTGCTTAGTATATTTATCTTTTTTACTCTACACGAACGTGTTCGAATGGAATCAAGCAGACGAGATTTTGAGATTTTAACCGTATATCAAAAACTATTGTTAAGACCACGATAGCATGAGAAATTTTGTGAATAATTTCTTTGCGTTTCATGCTTTGTTTTTTCTTTCTATAAAATTAATATGTCGTGCCGGACAGCAATAGAATAATTAAAAATACACTGTGGATTATTAGATTCAATATGGTTACACCACGTCTTACTAAAAAGCTAGAAATTATATGTTCCTATTTTTATATTGGGCAATAATCTCTTTTTTTTTGACTCACTTTCATAAAGTTACCATTCGTATTCTCGTAATTATGGTTTACAGAGAGACAATATTAAACATAACTAAATACGGTAATTTACTACATTTTTTACATTTTTTGAAATTTAAAGCTTTTTTATTTAACTAAGAGTGTAGTGAAAGTATTTTTTTCATGATAACTATAAAAATATCTGGGTGATTGCTGTGAATTGCTAATTAGTCAGAAAAGGTATTAGTACCCAGTGACGTCTTTGTTTACTAGCGCCTAATTGGATAATGTTAAACTTCGCTTTATAAGAAAGAGATAGCATTATTGACAGTTTATAGTTTATTGTTTTATTGAAAAAAAAAATTATTTCCATTTTAGTTATCATATTTAGTCTGCTTACGTGATTCATCAACAAATATAATTTTCCAAATATCAGTAAAGTACCCTAATTAGATATTGTATTAATATAACATAAAAGCCTAGAAATGTTGTTTAAATAAATAAATTTAAATATTTTCCGGGGTGATGCTATTGTTTACCGAGTGAAATATACATTTGATTTGTAAACCGTTTCCCATTACGAGAACCATATTTAAGTTTCTGACACTCATTCTTCTTCATGTTATACGACGACTCCTCTGTCTTCTTCTTTAGTTTCCGTACTCTTATCTTTGCCATTCTCAGCGTCTTCTTGAATGTCTTCTACGTCGTCTAGGCTCGCCTGGCCCGCTTTGTACTCCGGCTGGCGTTCCCCTGATATTGATGTTTCCGTATCCATGACTTCTTTCTTCTCCCCATTATCTTCTAAACTCTCGTCGATGATTTCTAATCTAGATTTAGAAAAGAATTTATGTAATGATTCTAATTTATCTAACGCTCTTTCGCTAATCTCCGAACTGGAAGTTAAAGTCGTGTCTTCCGTCATGCAACCAGAATCTCTCCTTCTAGATATGTCGCTGTTCGAATCGGAAATTTCTGTAGTCGAAGTAGATTTATCTATTTTCTTAACTTTAGGTTTTGATATTAGACTCGGCGGTAAGTCTGGAATGTTTCTTAGATCTATTAAACTAATAGAAGATCGTTTGCTGCTGGGACTTAATTCCATTTCTCTGCTGAATTCTTCTGTAGAAGGTCCACTACTGCTACTTAAATTTTTGAATGGATAATCTTGTATTCTTTCTTCCATCTCATTTAGTAAATATTCTGCTATTATTCTAGCTTCTGCTTCTGGATCTTCAGATGTTACGTCTATTTGTATTGCATTCTCTACTTCTTGTTTCCTATTTTTTTCCAGCTGATTAGAAGATGGTTCATCTTCTTCTAAAATATCTGACAGTTCAACACTGTAAGGTAAGTATTGAATGTACGGTAGAGGCTGTGTATAGGTGTTAAAATTTTCAGCGTCTTCTTGCTCACTCATCACGTCATCATAATTTTCCATGGAAACATCATTTTCTTCAGATATCTTCTTGACAGCCTCGATGATTATTTCTTCTACATCTTGTTTTATGTAACTCAAATCCACCACAGTCTCGGATATCCTCCTAGAACCGGCGGATTTATCGGACTTCATATCGTCGTATTTATCTATCACCGTATCTTGTGTCCTCGTCAAGGAGGAGTCAGATTTCGTTTTGCTTATATCGCTCAAAGTTTCCAGTCTGCTTATAGTTACATCTGATTTAGACTTTTCCGATAATGACGGGGTCAGAGATATGGATTTCGTGGGCTCGATGAATTTTGGATCACTATCATAGTTCTCCATGTATTTCAATAGGATCTCAACTAACGTTTCTCTCCCTTCTTCCCCTGGAGTTTCATCGATGAATGATATATCCTTGACGCTTATATTGGACTCTGAAAGACTCAGACACTTCTTAAATTCTATGTGGGTATCTGTTCTGTTTATTTCTATTGCTGGTTTCGTTTCGATTTTCTTACTTTCCGGTCCAAACAGAAACTCCATAAGCGTGATCTTCTTTTCACCTTTGGTGTCCTTTTCTTCTTCTTTTTCCATGCATCCTGTGGTAGCTAAAAATTCCATTAGTGTGTCCATTTTCTTTTCTAGTTCCGTATTAATTTTTTTAGGTGTGTATACTTCTAATGTTTCGTCAGAGGGACTCGTCTCACTTCTAAAGCAACTTCCACCGCTACCTTTTCTCTGATCTTCTGGTCTTTGGCTTTTGACTATAGTGAAAAAGAAATCTATTAAATGTGCTATTCTAGTGTCAGTATTAAACTTTTCATCTCTGTCATCCTCTGAACTCGTGAGGTCAGATTCTTCTTTGACTAAAGGACACATTTTTGGTTTCTCTGTCAGTTTTTTAGCAAAAATTGTATCTTGAACAACTTGCAGCAGATCTCTGGCTAGCTTCGATGGGGTTCTAGAATCGGGGTGTATGGGCTCATAAGTACTTGCATCGGCTGGTTCTGACCTTCTTCTGTCCGGTTTGTCTGCTCTCAGAAAGTCCCAGAGGGACCCCAATTCGCTGGAGAGTGAGGCTCGATGGTTGGCTAAACGGGTCCCTAGCCGGCGAAATACCTATAAAAAATGTTTTACCGATTTTATTCTTAACATCTGCTACCTTTCTAGAAAGGAAACGTCAATACAATAAAAAATATTATATTAATACGTGAAAGAGATGGGCGGTGTCAAAATTTTATCGATAGCGTCTAATAAAAAATATTTACGACAATTTAAAATGTTTTATCGAGATAGTAATACTCAATAACAAGGTAGTTTAAAAAAGTTTTATAACAACCTTATCACAGTTTATAATAATATTGCAATAAACATTTAAGATAAGGTGTTTCCCCGAGGAAAAGCTTGTTTTTTTAAAGAAATATCTATATAGAATGTCTTTTCCTCCTTCTATATTATTTGTTTTAACATATTCTGAATAAAGGGTAATGAGTTGGGTGTTTTATTCACGTTGGATTCATTATTATAAAAATCCCGGCTATTTTATTTAATTACAATCGGCATTTGTTTAATACTTGTATCATATCATTAATGTATACATACATCTTTATTAATAAGATAAGATATTAATTCTGTGTGTGTTTGTGTGTGTGTGTGTGTCAGAAACGGTTCTAACGATTTCGAGGTAATTACATTGTTGCCATGTTATCGATCCTGAACGGCAAATGGCAGCACGACGTCGTCCAAGTACCCATATAAATGCAGAATCAAATATTTTTGATCGGGAGCCAAAGAAAGACCGCCTATCGTTTTTAGGATTCCTTACCTTCTAATGAAAAAAAAAAATGGACCCCTTATAGGATCACTCGTGGGCCTTACTGTCCGCCCGTCTGTTAGAGCCAATTTGCTCTGAATCTACTGATGTAACGTAACGAAAACAAAAGAATTTTAAATATGATTGTCACTTTTGGGGGGTTTATTATGAAATTAAAAAAAATTGTGACAACTGCACCATGTGACATATCAAAGAAAATCGCTTATTGCGAGCGTAAAAATTAAATTAAAAGCTTTAAATTTATTTAAGTAAATAGATGAAAATTGACCATTCATCCTCAGAAACTACTGCGCCTAAAATTAAAAAAAAATACAGAAAACAGTTCTGTTGGTACTCATGGCTTCGTTTCAGGTTCCAGTATAAAGTGACTCTCAATATAGTCCAGTGACGTCACAATACTTCTGCGCACACTAAGTGCGCACCTGTCAGTTTATTCATTTATTGTATTGTTCTATTGTAAAAAAAGTAACATATGCATGCAACGCACGAAACTCTGTCGCCATAGCGGCAACTTTCGGGACTAACTTCACAGAGTCACGAAAGTTGTTTTAGTTACGAAAGCGTCCCAACTGCGTAAAATTGGCATGCGGGGGAGAAGAAGGAAGGGCTGGGGAGCTTCGCACCTGCGCATTGCAACATTCGCAGGCAATTCAGAGCGGCAGAGTTTTGTGCGTTGACATATACAAGCTTCAAATTTGGCGGGACTATGTGCAGACTTAAGGAAAACAATAAATATTATTCGTCCAAGTGTGAGTGGGGATCGCGCTAAGAATCGGAAAATGATTGATTGAAAATATATATCTCTTAAATATTTGAAATAAAATATTTTGTACTGTAGTACGGAACCTTCGGTGCGCGTATCGGACTCGGTGTTGGCAGTATTTATTTAAGTGTACAATCTGCTGATATTATAATTTATGAATGACAAAGATCCATATACTGTGTCGGATGAAATTAAAATCATTCTGAAAATTGATGATTCGATGCAGTTACTTTGGTGGGATCTAACAAGTAAGTTTTAGGCCAGGCGTTTGACCGAATGACGTAGCACTAATTCACCAAGTGATCTATAAGGCTCTGTTCAATAAGGCTCTATAGCCTATAGATACGGGCCGTCCAGTATGGCGTTTCACGTGAGCCGATTGCAACATATCTGGTACACTTTCATAGGTTTACTTGTAGGCTTACATTTTGTTATGTAAAAGGCATTGATGTGTCAATTACATTAAGAACTATTGTGACCGCTTCCCACATTGTAACTCATATGTCAAGGATATTAAGGAGGATTTCCGCTTCCAGAATTTCAACGTAAAACAAAGGCTCGCGTTAAAATTCTGGAAGCGAAAATTTTATTTTTTAAAAATTATTAGAAACTGGGGTAAACTGATGCGGAAGCGGAAAAAGGCGATTTCACCTGCCACACTCAGGATCTCCAAGCTCGCAGTTTCCTCAACGACACCCTCTTGAATCTGGCCACCTGCGCCGCCAACGCTTCAGCTCCCAGCGAACCTCCTGTCTCACCTTCGGAGTGCACCTGCTGATGGGATATCCGGTAAAAATTATGATCAATGATCTGTCAAAGGTTTGCAAATTTTTTTTAACTGTTTGAAGCTACTGAAGTAATTAATTCAGTACCTTCCTAAATCCTAGTCACGACAGCGTCGTTTATTCTCTCGCAATAGATAGCGTTTTTATTATAGCCTCTTCAAGCAAAACCGTGTAAATACTTGTTATATATAATAAACACATTTTCCGTTACAGACGAATATTGACAAAGAATATACAAAAACACGTGTTAGTATCATTACTAAAATTACAGTCAAGGAATTAAACTATCGACCCTTGACGCTCATTGTAATGTCGTTGATTGGATTTTATGTGGAAACCTTCAAATTAGAGCTCACGACCTCATTAAAATATTTTATCTAGAGGAATAAACAATAATTGTTATTGCGCTTTCGTTAACGAATTCGATGATTTATGGTGCACGATTACAGCTACGAAGAATGGAGTCACAATAGGGTCAAGGATCATTTGACGCAAAAAATAGCTAATAAAAACACAGACTCCATTAAAAACAGTATTAATTATATATTAATAAATAACAAGTAAATTGAGATTATTATCCATTATTTTTACGAAGATGAAATAAATTTAATTGACCAGTACAATGGAAATTTTGTAGAATTTTTTATTCAGTATATCGATTTTATTGCCACACTATTTTGTAATATTCTGTTCACAATGCATAAAGATTATATGAAAAGGAGATGAAGAAGGAATAAGGTATTTATATATATAATTCTTGAAAGAAGAATTGAAAGGAATTCTTCTTTAACGATTTTCGAGTCAATCTACTGCGACCGCAATAGTGAAGATGTATGAAATGGTGCACAATCGCTGAAACTAGCGCTCTCTAGTAGTTTATTTATTAAACTGGTTGGGATAAACACTGTATTTTTTAAAATTATTAATGATGTGATAAATTATCAAATATTTAATTTAAAAAATACATAAATGTGATTGAGAATAATACTATGAAAGTTCGTGATACCGATGTAAACCTGTAATAATTCAAAACGTCACTTCAAAAATATTAAATTAATTTTTGTTATTGTCAATTGCAATAAAAGTCGTGGAATATAAGATGGATACAGTGGATGTTCCATCCAGCTTATGTTTCTATTATAGAAATATGACATAATTGAAATAATTTACTTAATAATAAATAACGTTATATAAGAATAATAAATTATCCCATAAGTTCACATTTTTGCCACCAGTTAGCGCTGAAGTCATCACGCACGCCTCCCCGCGGACACAATGGAAATTAATGAGATTAGATCTGTTGTGTTCGATTTTAATTATCAGACACATATCTTGTGGTCACATACATAGTCCTGTTAAATTACGAATCTTCGTCGGGTTATAGTTTAGGTCCTTTATCCGGTTGCATGTAATGCTTATATATAAGAAATACCTAAAAATTAGAGTATATACCTCTCTGGATCCGGTTCGCTTTTGAAGATAGGATCTGGAGAGTTCTTTGTCTGAATGTCCCTTGGCGCGAACCACGCCTTTACCCAGAGCAGTGGTGGATAATCGTCTAGAAAAAAAAGAAGGTTATTTAACAGTATTTACTTTATAATATTACATAAGCAATTAATATTTGAAGTTAATTTTTAGCCGCGGATTGGTTAAAGCGGATTCAAAAAAAAATCCCTGTAAATTTCGACAATTTCGGACTAAAAAATGGAAAAAACAATTTATTTGTGTATTGTCTCGTAAAATACAGTTCAATGTAAAGTTTCGTGTGGCTTGAGGCTTGACGGAATACCGATCATAGTTTGGGAGTACAATGGCTTCGAATATGAGTAGATTTGACCTACACCTATACTGGTAACACTGATTGCCGGTGTTACAATAATAGTATTTTTGGTCAGTGATAGTTTTACTAAATGCTTCTTGCTCTAACTTGCGGCTCGGATGACAGCGTTAAACGTCGTCAATCCGATCAAAGACAATTTATAGCATTACATTTAAATATAACAAAAAAAATATTTACTACCTGTAATTAGGTCGTCGTTAAATATACAAATTAATTACTATAATTACATTCTATTTTTTTTTTTAGAAATAAGTTAACTATCTGACGTTTAATCGTTTGCGATCAGTTTGCAAAGTCGTTGATATGTAATTCATGATTAGTCACAAGAAAGAGATAGCAAAACTGTCATTGTTTCAGACTTATAACAAATTGTGCCGGCTACTATAAATCATTATCACTACGAACAATTCTCAAAAATATTACATATACTTTATCACATTGAAATATATAATGGTAATTCGAATGAAAATCGGAATAGTGAGGAATTGGAATTATTTATACGCCGCGAAAACTCTTTGGCTGTCTTTATTGCAAAGTAGAGCATTATTTATATTGTCGATGATGTTTCTGAAAATCGAAGTCTCTGTTTATATAACACTACGTTTGAGCGGCAATTAAAAATTTTTATAGTCACTCAAAAAATAATTTTTCTTATTTTTTTCACAAATTGAAAAATATAATTGTGTTTGATAGAGGAAAAAGTAGAAAACTCTCTAATTTTAAAAATATAACACAAAATTACAGCATGGAATTTTACAATAGCATTCATTTTTCTAGTATATATGTCATTTCTACGAGAGGCAAGTTCACAATCATGTGATCAGCCCTCGACGATGTCGACCTTATTGGTGGCCAGCGGCATCACAGGTGCGAAAGGTTTAGTATGAAGCGCTGTATTACATACAGCCTATTTTGAGGACACGTAAATGTGGACATGCAACTGTCGGTTGCCGTAAATCGATTGGTTGTGATGATGGTTTATAGTCTAAGACCAGGCATTAGCAAAACGTACCCTCGTCTGTTAATTGAATCAAATAATGTTTTATGGGCAGATGACAGTATTATAAATTTATGAGAACGATGTCTGCCACCGTAGTCCCGCTGCTACTAACATTAATTACTTTTTTTTATGTAGGCTGCAAATAATTTCACGGTAAATGCTTATTATAAATATGTTTTATATTTTGTAAACTTTATATACGTGTTAATATTTTTTAATTAACAGTTTGAGGGAAATAAGTTCGGTTTACCTACAAGTAGGCGTGGCAGTCATAAAGGTATTGTAACAAGGTGTAAAACATCATATTCTGAAGTTTTATATTTACGATGTGCAATTAAAATAAAAAGCAAAAAAATAATAATTAATTAATTTAGGCAATTAAGGATATCAAAAAAATCAATAATACCTGCAGCTGGTAGGATCGCTGTATGCCGGTTTCGCCGGAGTCTTGCCGGTGCTGGTCGTGCTGTCCGACACGATGAAGGATCCGGCGCCGGCCGAAGGGAACGCCGGGAACGAAGCGCCACCTGGTGGTGACGAATGTAATGACGCTATCGGATTGATTTTATGTTTGATGTAATTTAAAAAAGAAATCATCATGTCCTCATTTATCGCAACTCTCTCACTCATCTGCAATCGTGACAAATCCAAACATTTATTATATCGTTCTTTAACTTTTCATCGTGATCTTGGTATCCCGGTCTGTCTGTTTGTCTGTCGGTCTGCGGTACGTCGCAGCGATATGTCGAATTACGCGAACTAGTACTTCCTATATAAATCGACATTGAAAAAATGCAATAATTGAATGGATTCGCTTGTTATACGTTTATAAAGAATCATAGCAAAACGTAATAGTACGTATGTATTTTTTTTTAATTCCCTATCACAACCAATTCGCCAGTTTCTCAGCCAGCCGGGTCGAGAGCGTCACCTCCGACCCGAAGAAACACACAGTTCGGATTCTGGTCGAGGACAAATTGATCAGTGAGTTTTCAATTTTCAAACTATCCCCCTCCGTGCTTACTACAGTGCGTTAAGCCTTCGGTCGCGGCCGTCATCGTCATCGTCGTCGTCATAGTCGTCATCGGCCCGCACGTAGCCATGTCTTTAGCGGCATAATTATATACTTTTGAAACTATAGTCAATTATTACTCAGCCATACTTATAGATCTCTAAATCACGGATGGATCTGGTATACATACGATAAATAAAATAAAGTGGCGCGTTTTCTGTATAGAAAAATAGAATCGTAAACTTCTTCAGGGGGCTTTCCGAGAAATCTGTACCTTAACTTCTATCTATAAATAGCATAATTGTATAAATGACATTGAGAAATTTGATTACTTGACTCAACATTCTTTAAAGAGTGCATTGCATGTTAACTATTTCTTGATGAAAACTTTTAACTTTGTTAAAAAAAGAAGGTCCTCAAATATTTCTCAAATATAGTAGGCCACGCCTTCCATGGTTTCAGATATTTTTCTACCTCTTCTAAACTATTTCTAGTATAAACCCACATGCTCATTGCAAGTGTGTAAGTATCTACTACGTGTCTTTACGAGGACGACCGTAAAGTAACCATTAAGATATTCGAATATTTAATTACCAGTGATAGCCCCTCTGGTGATGCTGAGCCCTCTTTGTATCCTGGCGATGGCCGCCCTATGCCTGGGTAGGGGCACACCTCCGCCTTTCTCCTGAAGAACGAACCGCCCTAAGGTCTTCCATGATGCCTGAAAAATGTGGAAGTATAACCATCCGTTGATCCGTGACGGCTTGCTTATGTCTCACCTTTGTAATATCATCATAAGAATCATGCGCATGGAAAGAATTCGGGGTGTGTAGTCCAGTGGCGTATCCAGGGGTCAAAGAGCTCATGACCCCCTGGGCTAGATCTTTGTCCTTCTATTGTAACCGAATTACAGCCAATCCTGACATAACCTAGTATGTAAGACGTCCTCCCCCACCGCCCTGACTTGAAAGCTGAATCCGTCCTTGGTGTAGTTGGGTTGACACCTTCAGTTTTTCATGTTACTTCTTTATTATTGTTATTTAAGTGGATTATAGAACTTCTTTTATAGCATTTCGAGGGACAAACGAGCGTGCGGGCCACCAGGAAGCATCTGATCACCGCCGCCCATGAACACTTTCCACGCCAGAGGAGTCATCAGCGCATTATCGGTTTTTTAGGAAAAAATAGGATGTTTGATGAAGGGGGAATGGGCTACCGGAACTTTAGGAAGAGATAGGATATCTTATGGAACGTGGAGTGGGTTACCGGAACTCTAACTCACTGGATGAAACACAACAGCGGAAGCAACTACTTCACGTTTGTTTTCTGTAAGAGTGCGGTATTTCATCGTTCGATCTTGTCTATTTTCGTACCGAGTCGGCCAGAGCATGGTTCTACCATGTATAATACCTAAAAGAAATAACAAACCTGCGCTGTGTAAACTACTTCGTCGTCCGCCAGAGGGCGTTGTTGGGGGCCGGCGCCGGCGCGGCCTCCCCATTCCAACTCTTCTACCAACACAAATCTGCAATTTGAAATTATCTATTATACGAGAAGTGACCGCGTATAGAATTTGGCAGACATACATTGTAATATTAAAATTCAAAATTGAGACATATTACACATATTTAATATCGATTATCATAAATCGATGCAATATTAAACATCGACTAGCCGTTACCCGCCCGCTTCGCTGGGCGTAAATTAACGTCCAGCGATATTTTGTTATTATGATTCAAACATGTTCATGGTTTCGCTGACGTGTGCATAGAATCGATGTCTTCGTTTTTATTATCAGCCGTTCTCGCTGTCACGTCTGCTCCCGATCACGATCCTGTTATCGATGTCAATTCTGGTTTCATCATCAGGTCGGGTCGCCGGTCCTGCAGTTCCAACAGCGGTCTTGATACCAATATCCGTTCTTCATTAGCTATGGATGCTACTGACAACAGATTACCATTTTTACTGGTATTTATACATTTCTTTTTAAATAAAAGTTTGTTATACAATATAATATAAACCTATTGTATGAAATTTATATCCTATTTGAGAACATATGCACTCTATACAAAATTTGATTGCAATCCTTCCAGCCGTCAGTGTATGACAAACATCCATACAGATATACTCTGACATTTTTTTAATATTATAAATGACCTAAGACCACCTACAAATGATTCCGCGTGGAATTATTAAAGTTCTATACCGATATCTTCAGTAGTTTTTACGCGATGCCCCGATAAACAAAAAAAAAAAAAATTTGATTATTATACAAGTATAGTTATAATCTGAACGGCATAAACAATTTATAACGCACTATGCTATCAGCGTAAATTATACAACTACTAACTGTGTTGTCGGGTACTGGCATTATCTAAAGATAGTAACTTATTTATTTTTAGTCAGGAAAAAATCTGTACCATGTAAACGTTACATCAAAATTATTTTTCCTAGGTATTTATAATATAATATAGAAAGGCCACTGTTAAAAAAAATATTTAAAAAGTCGCAGATAAGACTATTTTTTTTTAAACGTACAAAATACGTTTAATTATGATGATTAATATAAGAGAAAAAACAGACCAATTGCATTCGAAACAAACTGTCAAAGGTTTTGCACGTCATATATTTATAGAAATAACCTGAAACTACTTAAATATACTCGCTTACTTGACGTCTTGAGGCTGAAAAGGAATATTTTTATGTATAAATAAAAATTGAATCTACTTTATAGGTTTTGATCTTATAAATTATTGCATATCAAAGTTGGTCGAGGATGATTTATGTTGACGAGTTGTTTTTGAATAAAAATTATTTATACCGGCAAATCCTCTTTATTTTCTCACTTTTACTCACAGATGGTGCTGCAAGCGTAGATAGCATAGATTATTATTAATAATTGTTAATTGTTATAAATGTGAATAGCGACACATTTTACGTAAAACGAACAAACAAATCGCGAATGGTTCCCAGGTACTTCTGTGGGTAATGAAAAATTATATTAATTTTGCCAACCATAGAGGTTAGGTAAGTTTAAGTTAAGTTAGATTACATTGTAGGTACAAGCATTTATATATATATACATACATATTTTTTTTTCTTTAAAATTGTAGTGTTTCTCCCTTAAACCATAGACAACTGGCGGACGCGGGACAAGGCAAACAGCGCGAAAATCAATGTCGCTTTTGACATTTAAACAACGTAGACGCGGAGCGTGCGGTCGATGCGTGAACGTGCAGACAAAAGACAATAAACGCGAGCCGGTGCGGAGTTGACTCAGTTTTATATGTGCCACTAGACGATAGCGGCTCGAGCGTTCAAACACTTGGGATGAGCGTCAAGCGAAATCCAGGAGAGCCCCTAACTGACATTCCTCAAGCTGTCCGGGCGCGTACAGCGTAGAAAATCTATTCGCCGACGATAGACGTATATTAAGTATTATTCTCACCTTTTAGGGTCGTCATGACATCTGGCCTTCGTCAGCGATTGGTGCACGACGAAAGCCGCGGTGGCGCTGAGGGGCACTTTCAAGATGGCGTAGGGTATCTCAGGGGATACGTTGTGGACGCACACCAAGAAAGAGTCACCGTCTTTTCTGAAAAAAAAAATGTAACGTTTAATATCGTCATTCATATTTCTTGTCTTTGTCTTCGAATAAAATACATCTGTTTTCAAAAATATATCTGTTGCCGTCTTTAAGCTATTTATTTTATTATAAATTACTTCCCGATCACGGCACAAGATTTCACTATTCTATCATCATCGTTTATTATCTCTCAATAGCTATCCCATTTCAAACATTTTTATAACGAAAACGCTTAAAAAATCTTTACTGTGTGTGATATGCGAAACCTTTGATGAAATAAAATTAAATGTCACAAAAGCACACAGCCCCATAAAAAGGCACTCATACTCTTCAAAATGTAATTTAGTTTCCTTAAATTAACAATTTCGACAAGGAGAGCTTTTTTTTTAACATTTTAATAAATGTTTTTTTTTATATAAACAAATAAACATTAACCTTTACACAGCAGTTGTACCATGCAGTTTATATTCATTGAGAGATATCTGCAAGTGCTGACTCCATATAATTCAAGTAATCTCGAACAGAGTAATGAGATTTTTTAAACGAATCATTTTATGTCCATTTCAAATAGTTTAAAACTTAAGTAAGCACACTGCTCTCCCGGAAATCCTATTATATACGGACATCACAAACGGTTTTTAACCATTTCTAAGTACAGACGAGGTATGTTCGACTTATTTTAATATTATCAATATCACTATTTTTCGCATATACCTAATTGAAGATTTTTCCGAAAATATTTTCGCGTCGTTATTGTTTGAAAACAGACTTTTTCGAGTTTATTCCAAGAGATACGCGTGTACCCGAATGATAGATAACACGAATTGCTCTTTTTCGTAAGTACTCGGGCAACTGAGCTTGTTTGGCGTCTTTCGATTTATGCCGTGGGAATATGAATGACTTCGAAAAGTTGCATATAATTTCCAACAACATGCAATTAGAAATGTACCGACAAAAAATACATTATTTTATTTAAGCAGCGCCATCTGTTATTCAGAACAAAAAGTAATAATTCAAACCCAAGAATAGTATAGGAATTAGGATATAAAAACGGTTTGTCGGCAGCGTTACTCAGAGTAAATTAGGTAAAGTAAATTAGCCATAAGAGATTACAGTACAACGCACGAAACTTTGCCGCTCTGAATTGCCTGGGAATGATGTACTGCGCAGGTTTAGCGCTCCCCGACCCTCCCTTCTTCTCCCCTGCGTTTCATTTTAGGCAATTGCGACGCTTTCGTGACTAACTTCACAGCGGCAGAGTTTCGTTTGTTGAACTGTACACTGTGAATGTAACCTAAGTATCTATAACACGGTTTTAATATTTATGTATGGTTTGTTTATCACATAATTGATTAAGATACACGTCTGCCCCATCGAATTTTCTAATCCAGTTCGTAACCTAAACACATTGTCCATCTATGAAAGACAGTGCAGACAGTGTATTGATGTTTGACATTTTTTTCGTACCTGCAGAAATTTATAATATCTCAGGCAATGCAAATTTTATAAACTTATTAGGCTTTACCAGCGTCGGTCGCTAAGACTACCTGGAGCAATGGAATTTCGGAGAGTGCCTATTTCGTCGAAAGCTCTTTTTCTTCAGAATGACCTTCGACTACGATGCACTCACCTCTCGCTGGTCGGCGAGCCGTCCATTTGGGAATGTTGAGAGCCGCTGGTCGCGTCCTCGTCCGAAGTTTGGGAATCTTTGGAGCGGCGGTCCGAACTGGCCGATCTGAACGTTAATAGGCGCTTTTTAAATAAATTTTTCCAACAGAAGAAGGAAAATACTTTATTATGTGCACAATTGCGTTTATGCGTCTGCCCAGTAATTCGATTTTATTTTAATACGGCAGCGAACGTATAAGCGCCGTAAATATACGTGCGCTGGCGCAGTATACGGCAGCGCGTTGGGTCAACGACCGTTTGCACTTATTGTTGAGTAATATTGTACAGAAATTTATGAAGTACGAAATTAGTGATCTTGGTGATCCTATGGTTAAGATACTTGCTAGAATTGATCATGGCTTCGATTGTCGACAAGGGCAATATACCGGTATATATATTTATTAGTTTTAAAATAATAAATATTTATGTTGCATGTTACGTAAGTATAATTTATGTATATATATATATATATATATATATATATATATATATATATATGTATAAGAGGCAATGATATTTGTTTTGTTTATAAATTTAATGGGATTATAGAATACTATTATTCAAATGATCAGCATTTCCTTGTATGACAAGGCCCAAATTATTGGTATCGGGAAAGTCAAATAAAAATGAAATATTTTTGTTGTCACCTAATACTGGTCAGCCAGGCCCTGCTGCTGGGGTCGTCGCCGACTCTCTTCAACAGCAGCCTGGAGCCCGGTCTCGCTGATGCAGCCCTCAGCACCCTCTCGTGAGGACCTAACACTCTTTGGGTCGGCGCCCTGGAGGATACTTCCTCCACGAGGACATAGGAACCTCTCGATGAACGGCATACACCGGCTTTGGTCAGACATTGTGCTATGGCCTTTGAATGTAATGTAATTATTACAGTATTTATATAAATATAAGAAAATAATACAATATTTATCATATATTTATTTATTAAACTATACGAAAGCAAAAAGCTAATTTAAAAATTGATGACGTCATTCAATTCTATTTGTGTTTTATACTTAAGTTTGTAAGTTATACCGTCACATTGACTGAGATGAACAAAAAAAAACCATCTTTTGGCGAAATACGAAAGTGTAGGTTTTTTAACAAAAAGTATGAAAAAATATCGAAATCAGTCGAAAAGCAAGACATTGTTAGTCCTCTAAGAAATTTTTCTATATTTATATTATAATTTTTTCTAAACACGATAAAGGCCGAGAAGGAAAAAAAAAATGCAAACAACTCTATTTGGAAGCGTAATATTGTAGACTCTTAATGGTCTATAACTAACATTTACGCTATTAAAATGTCATTTAATGCATTAATATTTAACCGAATAACTATTGACGTAACCTAATCGTAAAAAAAAACCTACTATATGACGATATTTACGAGACTGACGATATAAGATTTTAAAGATTTATCTGTTTTATATTTGCCGTACGAGTATCGATTATAACTTGCATATATGGATACCTCGTTGGCGGTCGTGTCCTGCGTCACTTTCAATATAGCGTAAGGTTCGTGCTGCGTCACTCCGTGCACCACCAAGAAGTGTATCTTCCTTCTGGCCTGCAAGCCCAGGAGGTCGAGGTCGTCCCTGCAACTCTCACCGGCCATTTCCTCCTCTATGCGGGAGAAGATGAAGAGGGAGGCCATGTTTAATGATTGGTTTGTGGGCGACCTGTGGGATTAGAAATGGGAAAACAATAGAAATTTTTGTGACGTATACGATTTGAGGCCATCACAAAACAGAAGCCGGGACTGTTCTGACGCGCGCTCGTATAATTTCCGAACAATTTATTAAGCCGTGTTGATAGGTTTTAAGTGAGATAAATTTGTTTATTGAATTCATTTTGACTTTTTATGATCTTATACTTGCACAAGCCATATGATTTGCTGGCAGGGCACAATTTTTTTTGTTCAGATAATACCTAATCATACATATGGATTTTCTTTGGTTTAAATGTTTGTCACACATGTTTCCGATTATGTAAAGATCTTTGACTTTTGAACGAGTGTGTGACCTTGATTTTTAGCGCGTGATCTAAATAAATAGGCGCTTCTTCTTTCTGTTGTGGTTGTGTAATGGTAACACCAAATGAAATGTCATTGCTGGACAAGTTGATGGGTTGTGGTTTTCTCTGATAACATATTATTGTATAATGCCTTTATATGACTTCTAATTTGATTTCATTCGTATGTCGCTTATTAAAAAACATAATTTTTGCTGAGGACATACAACACAGTTCAAATATCGTTGAAGATACTAGTGAGTTTTAGTGAAAATTGTGTTTACATTGCAGCGCCATGAAAAATATTTGCCATAATATAGTAATATTTACCGAAAAATAATTAAATAGCTAAAACGAAATTAATTATATTCATTACAACTCCATTAGGCATTTTGCTGTTTACTGTACATTTCGGACTATTCAACAAAAAAAAAACTGTAATAATGACTAGAAGGCGCTTGTAATGTGAATGGCCCTTTCGTAATAGCACTGTAACTAATGTCATGCAAATAAAATCAATGCTACCATGAGAATTAGACAATTTATTTGTACTTCTTGGTTGTTTTTGAATCGTATTTATTTTTTCAATTATAGGTATCACAAAAACATCTGAGTAGGTTTGAGAAAAAGGTCTTTAAGTCCAAGAATATTGGTGAATTTTTTTTTTGTTTTTGGTTTTTCAAAATGTACGGTCGTGCAATTTGTCTGCACTCATATTTTCATTGTGGCAATTCCAAATTGTTTGTTTAAATCCATTACTACAAGTTTTAATATTAGATACCCTTTAACGTATATGATAACATTATTTTGTTGAGTAATGGAACATCATATCAAACAAACATTTTTTTAAATTGTTTCCTCGTCAATATAGTGACGTCACATATAGTGACGAGTTTGTTGAAGGGTTTAATAAACTCGTCACTATAATAAATAACAATTTTACTTGGACTAGTAGTTCGTATTGTAACTACTAATCACGTGCATTGGAATTACTAAATCAATCGTCGTTTCTTTGACGCCTAAATTTACAGTCGTATGCTAAAGTCAAATAGTTAATGTCTTCGTCTCATTACGGTCATTATTTGAACCTGCTATTTATACAAATAGGACGTCATGGTGTCTGTTTGTAGTACCTCAGCCTGACGTGTCTATAGCCGGGCCGTAGACAATGCAGAGGTATCACCCGCTGCGAGAGCATATAGTTTGTGTCCGCGTCGTACACCTCGAAACGCACGAACGCCAATTCCGGGAAATTTATCTGTGGTAACGAGATACACTGCCTTTTAAATTATATAAAAGTTGACTGCGATAGTTACACATTGTAATAAACTGACTAATTGTACTTTTATAACTAATTAACTAAATAATAAGTAAAATAAAATAACTAAAAATACCATTAAAAAAAAAGACGAATAAAAACCGAGGAGGTTCTCAAGGCGACGCGCATATTTTTTTTTATGTGTGACCACGTATAACTTTTTACAGAGTAGTCCGATTTTAATAATTCTTTTTTTTTATTGGAAAGGGTGTATACCGAAGTTGGTCCTGGATAAATTTGGGAAAAAATTCCATCCTTAAGGGTGGAAAAATAGGGGTGATAGATTTTTAATTCACAGATACCCATCCATGGTGGTATATAAAGTCTGTTTTTTTTAAGTATTTACATTATACAACAAATAATATAGTTAAATTAGGATTATATAACAGTTAATAGCTAAAGTAAGATAGGTAGCCATTTTAAAAGTAATAACAAATTAAGAATATTGTAATTATTAAATAACAGCCACAAAAAAATTAAAATAAAAACCTTTTAATAAAAAAATTAAACCGCCGAAAAAATTGGAAAGCAAATAATAATAAAAACTTCTTATTAAACCTGAATAACTAAGTTCTTAAGCTAATGTACGTATACCTAAGTAATTTTGAGTCGGCGCCAAACAATTTCGGCATTTTAATTTTTTTGTTAAAAACTTTCTTAACTGCATTGAACTATCAACTGTTATAATGGCTAAATATATTAGTGGCTGTTATTATGTAATAAGCAGGTTGGTTTGTACATCACGTGGCCAACTTCGAATCATGAAGAAACTAAAAATTATAATTGGAGAAAATAAACTGCCATTAATAACTATCAAAATTAAGTTTGGAGCGTGTTACATCGGCACGAGCAACTTACGCTACATTCAGAAGCGGAAATAATATTTATCACTAATGCCCGATCTCTAAATCTGCCAACCTTAAAATTGAAAGTCTCGTTCCATATGGGGTTCAAGGCGTTCTTCCTGGCCACTTTGGTCCTAATCTTCTTGCAGTCCGTGGGCACTCCCAATATCTCCACTTCCACGAAAGCGTTGTAGAAGGAGTAGACGTTTTCGGCCACGTACTGGCCCGATATGACGGCCAGCGTCAATTTCGTGGCGTGAATACCGTCGAACTCCTTATCCATGGGGTTGAATCTGCGAACGAAATCATCCATGGGTTTGGATACACATAGAAAGGTATACCAGTAAAAGCGAAAGGGTTGGTGAATGCCTGTAAAAATTATTCAAGTTCTAGGGGCTGTTTTAAAGTGAAGTTCACCGTTTACTATAGACTTGGGTGGTGATCTGGTGATTCTGGGTGTGAATGGAGAAGGTCCGGATTGCAATAGACCCCCGGCCAATTAGATGGGTCGCTTAGAATAAAGATCGTGAAGTAAATCCCGAGCGTTTTAAAATAACCCTAAGGTTTTAAAATAACCTTGGTGGTATGAAATTATGAAACCTTTTTGAGGCGTTCATCACTTTAATCTCCCGGTGTTTCTTCAGTCATTTTGCATGAAACGTAGTGCCTTTCTTACAATAAAAATAATGGATTAACTGTACATATATGTCTATGTATAGATGGATAATAATGATTTATGAAATTATACGAATAAGAATTTGACAAATATAGTGACAGCGATCGCTTTATTTTAACTAATTTCAATAGCATAATATCGCAAGGTATTTTGCTCTGGGTCAAAAATAGTGACAAACAGATAATATTTGTTTTACGATAACCGTCAATTTAGGAATCAATAGCTTGCTTTCTGGGGTTCAACATGTTTCAATTAAGTCCTTAAATTAGTTACATTTAAAACAAATAGTATAAAAGTCGCCTCTTATGAATTCGAAATATTTATTATAAATTAAAATAATATCGATGCATATAAATTGTAAATATTTGTCGAAGACATGTGAGTTTACAACGGTCGGAGACTAGATTGTATTTCTTAAAAAAAAAAACAGATTTTCTAAAAAACTTTAAATACAAATTTTATTTCAAGTAATTAATTTTTTTTGCATTCATGTTTAAAAACCAGTAGTGTGATTTTTTTTCCAATTTTTAAAACATTTGTTTCAAAAGTTAAAGGGAGTAGGTAAAAATTTACGATCATGGAAGATAAGAAATCACAAATTCACCTGAGACAAATGAATCACTTTAGACACTTTGTACTTAATTGATTAAATAATGTGAATGTATTTCAAATCGTTGTTTGAAGTGCCAGAATTCGGAGTTCCCTCGACAAGTGCCATGCGTTCTTTGAAAATAAATATGAAACTATTTGCACATTCCTAGTGCCTATTTTTTCCCATTTCTGCCGTTAAAATCGATTTTAATGTTCCTCTAACTTTAAAATTGTATTGGCAACCCTGATTTTTATTTACGCTTCTATGGTGAACAGTTGAATTACGAAGAAACTAATTTACTACTAGAGATACAACGGAACGGTACAACGGAATCTCATTTCTAAAACTAATTTTAGAAATGAGATTAATAATGATTAATACGAATATAAATTCGTATTAATCATTATTAGACGACACTGAGTTTGACAGTTATTTTCAATATGAAATTGCTTGCTGTAATTCTAAAGCTAATAAAAAAGTCTAAATTATGGATTTTTTACAAGTGTCGTATTCTTTGACACTTGGTTGACAGAGATGTTTTTTAAAGTATTTTAATCTTTTTTTTTTGTTTTTGTTACATTAAATCACTTTTAAAGTACATACAATTAATTTTAATTAAATTATCTGTACAGTAAAATGCACGAAACTGTGCCGCTCTGAATTGCCCGCGAATGATAATGCGCAGTTTTAATTCTCCCCGACCCTTCCTTCTTCTCTCCCCCGCGTTCCCATCTTACGCCATTGCGACGCTTTCATGACTAATTTCACAGCGGCAGAGTTTCGTGCTTTGCACTGTACAATGGTATACTAATTTTATCAGACTACAGAGATAGAAATAGTTGCTGACAAGAGGTAAAAAATTATTTTTTTTGGCTATTTTATATTGTTGTAAAAATGAAATGACTATTGATCCAATGAAAATATTACTTATTACCACTTATGGAGGTATCATGGGCAGTGGTTTTGGTTAGAGTTCATAATACGACTAATATTAAATGATCCACTGACCTCCTATACATAATATGCGACGGGTCCCACATAACCTTAGGTTTTCTAAGATAACCCAAGTTACCGTTGCTTTCAAACATGGCGGCGTTGATCGCCATCGCCGCGTCTTCCGTTTGGTAATTCAGGGCTACCAACTGCACTCCGCTTGACCAAAAGATAACGGGGTCGAAGTTGGAAGAGTCTATTCTTAGGCTGCACAAACACACATTGGAACAATTTAGAATTGACCTTTTGAGCTATACACATACATTGGAATAATTTAGAATTGTCCTTGTGAGCTATATTTTTGAACTGGACACATGAAATGCACTGATCTCAAATTGAACTGACCACCCCTACGTAGAAAGGTTGGTTCGCCGGTCTATACTATAAAAGGGAAATTCGATTTATTTCAACATTTCACATAACAGGCAATCGATGTATTATTTCTCGCGTTTTGAGCGTGCGTATTTCTTACTGTTATAAAAATGTCATTTCCCACTAATATACTGATACGGTCTGTCAACGTGATGCTGATGTAAATGAATCGTATTCGATAAACACTTAAAATAGCTTGAAAGAAACCGTTGCGAGATTGAGCAAACGAAAGATCAACAATAAACAAAATTTATTTGAAAACTTATATTGCTATCCTTTAAAAAAGTGGTATAAGAATCAGAAAAAAGTATTTTTTGTCGCCAAGAACTTTGGAGTATTTTAATGACGTTACTCGAAGATAAAAAGAAGGAAAAGTAGATAATAATCTACTTTTCCTTCTTTCATATGAATTTATGAATAATAATTCATAAAAGAAAAAGGACCTAATATAGATCCTTGTGGGACACCTATTATTACAAACGCGTTTACACAGATGATTTTTATCGTCACCAGAAATTATCGATAATTATCGATGTAGGTAATATTACTTTTCACATTTAAGAGTTACCTTAGACGTTATACTATTAATAAAATGAAATATTTAGTTAAAAAAGTACTTAGTTGAAACAATCGAATGTTTCTTGAAATCACAATATTTGCGATGTCTTGTAAGTGATCAAGGTTTGCTTGTAGGCGTATCCAGATTAATTTTTTGTCTTTGTCTCATCTCTTAATTAGTTTTCCTTTTTTGCAAACATACTTTGAAAATGTATTTAAATTGATAACAAAAAGTGAATAGTTTTATACCCGGCGGGATAAGTCCTCACTAATTGTGTTTCTGTGTGTGCGACTACCGCTAGAGGGTGCTTTCTACAGATTTTCTTCGCGATCGCCTCATTCACCGATGAACATCTGTAGCAAGGATGATGAACAGCGGGGGCGTTTAAGCATCTCGCCCTGCCGGATGCTGTGCTACTCGTTTGCTGGGCCACCTGTTCGGGGAAAATAAATAATATTAACATGAAAACAGACACGCATGCTCACGTAAGCCCCGCGCGTGCGCGTTTGTGTATGTGTGTGTGTATGCTAGTATATAGAATAAAAAAGCTATAAAAAGAACCAGGATCATAATCATTATCATGTATCTATAAATAAGATACTCCTAATTCGTGTTTTATCTCGAAACAGTGATACTTATTTTATTTATTTATTTAATTTTATCGATTTTATGACATTATTGGAAAATTATCGACGTCTTCCTGCAAAGAAAGCTTATAGCAAATCGTTCAAACAGACATATACCTGTGCAGCAACGTGACGAAGGCTGGTTACCCTAAAATATTAGTCGTGTTTAGTTGTTGTATTTCTCGTAAATTGGAAGCACAAGGGGAATTAAAGTGTGTCTCAGTCGAGCAAACCTTTTATCGATACCAAAGTACTTACGCGATCACTTTCTACGTCTTTAAATTCTTTTATGAAATCGCCTCCAACTACAGTTCTACGAGACAATAACCTCAATTTTATAACGTTGATTGATTGCATGTAATAAGATCTGCAATTTATTGTTAAGTAGAAGATTCTACTTAACAATAAACGTTTATCAGTCGTGGGATCGTTTGATTTCCCCATGGATGTAGTATTCAGTATAAATAAAAAAAGATATTGATCTAATAAACAAAAGATGTAATAAATAAAAAAAATATACAGTACGAGACGATGATTGTAACGATTCACTTTACAATTTACAATTTAGTTCAATTACTTTTTTCTAGATAATTTTAATTTTCTTCTTCTAAATAAGTTCTCTTTCTTTCTTCTACAGAAGTTACTCTGAGACGCGAACACTATAAAATATATTAGGAAATTCCAATGACCGAAAATCAACAAACAGTTATTAAAAGATAAAAAGCTTTTTTTTTTTGACAAACGGCATATGAATCACTTGTGGTTTGTAAATCAATAAATTAGTTTCGAACACGTTTTATAACAATATTGTTTAAGCAATTTATGACGACGGTTTTCATTAAAATTCAATATATTCGTACATATTTATTTTCCCAATATCTTTCACTTACGTTGTTTAATACAAATTTAGTAATAAATTCTTGTTAAGATGAATGCACAATGAATAAAAAAAAATCAATAGTACGTATTCGTCGATCACGCTTACTACGTATTCTTCGATCACGCTTACTAGGTATTCATCGATCATGCTTACTACGTATTCATCGATCACGCTTACTACGTATTCATCGATCACGCTTACTACGTATTCGTCGATCACGCTTACTACGTATTCGTCGATCACGCTTACTACGTATTCATCGATCACGCTTACTACGTATTCGTCGATCACGCTTACTACGTATTCATCGATCACGCTTACTACGTATTCGTCGATCACGCTTACTACGTATTCCTCGATCACGCTTACGTTCGGAGTTGCAGCGCCACATAACGGTGATGGTGATGATGATGGCTTACCACTAATAGCGATTTGCATATTTACCGTTCCCGTACTGTCGCTGCTTTCGGAAGACTCGAAACTGCTGCAGGGGGCTGTATCCTTGGCCGTCAGCGCAGTGGTGGTCTGTTTCATCGAGCTTCTGGGGGATAGGGGGTTCAGTCCACGAAACTTTATTGCCTGAAACAGACAAATTTATTAATAGGAAAAGAATTACTTACACCGATTTTACAAAAGGGGTCTCTCTAACCAATAAGTTTTCTTTATATTGTAAGTTTATAAGTTTCTGCGTTATGTATATAACAAACGACACACACACACATACATATGTGTGTGTTTGTTAGTTTGTAATTTTTCGTTTTGGATATGAAAGTGGTACAGTTCTCAAGTGAAAAAGGCGCCTGAAAGTGCCTGGCTGGTGTTTGGGCACAAAATAAGTGGGTCTATTTGTTCTGTGGTTTGGGCGACAGCTGTAACTTCGAGCGAGAGCTTCGATGTGACTCACTTGAACATACGTCACCATGTCGCTCAGCTCCCTGGCTATCTGATTGCTCCTCTTTCTGGTCGCGGACGTGTACTTGACGCTACCGACGGTGATGTCGCTGTCACCTTCGCTTCTTCTGAAGCTCTGGTACAGGGAAAGGGATGTGCGACCGCTTTTGTCCTCCATGGAGTTTAGGATCTTGTGAAGCTCCTTTTCTGGAACACGGAAAGGCATACAGATAGGTTGAAGTCGGCGTACGAGTCTTCGCAGGTGGCGCTCAGTCACGTCTCTGATTTTAATGAACTGCGGAAGAAAATTTTATGCCACATGTTTTTAACAAACTGAACAGCTGTAGAGCAGATATTAGGGAAGTATTCCAAAAGTCTTCATCTTGACGAGAAATAATATACCAAGGTAAAGATAACAAGTACAAAGTTGTCATTGAATAAACAATTTAATTTATATTTGAAGTATAGTTTATGATTCAAATAAGAATACATGATAATTTCACAGAAAATATTGGTGATACAATGTTTTATAAAGGAGGAATACATGCCCATATTTAATTAAGGACCTCCTTGTAAGAATCTCCTTGTAAAGGAGATTATGGAAAAACCTCTCCCAACATCTACTTTTAAACCAACATTTAACAAAATTAACGAAAACCACTTTTACAATTAAAGTTGTGTTCGATGTCCTCCTTTTAACCTGATTACTTTAGGGTAATCGGCCTTTGTCGTGTTGCTGCGTAGGTATGTTTGTTTGGTGATTTGATTTATAAACTTTCTTTGTAGGAAAAAAATTGGTGGAAAAAACTGCACGTTAGTTAGGCCTAACAACCATTAAAAGGAGGACATCGAACGCAAATTTAAAATTAAAAGTGGCTTTTTTTAATTTTGTTAAATTTCGGTTCAAAAGGAGACGTTGGAAGAGGCTTTAAGTTAGTTAGACCTAACAACCGTTAAAAGGAGGACATGAAATGCAAATTTAATTTTAAAAGTGACTTTTTGTTAAATGTTAGTTTAAAAGAAGATGGTGGAAGAGGCTCTTAATCTTTGTTTTTACATAAAAATATGTTTTTATTATTATTGATTTTAAACAGATCCTCCTTACAATGGATAATAAAAACCATATTATTATTTGCTTGTGTAATGTATATTAATTGATATCTAATTATGCAATACATAAACATTTTTCTATTTCGCATTTACATTATTTCATTCTGGACAAACGTCACACAGAACGGACTATCTGTCATATCACATAAAAACAACTGACGCTATCTTATATTTCGAGCGCGCCTACGTCACGTACAGTAGGCGATGGTTTTCATCGATATATTAATGGTGGTTGATAAATTGAATTGCATTTCTAAAAATTGTCTAGAATGCATTCATCGAATGTACGAGATATTCAAATATTTAGACAATTTTATTGTTATGATTTACCCTGGGAACGGAAGGCGCATTGATAACAATATAAATTCACTCTCACTGTTGAGACATGCCCTCTCGCGATTTTTTCCATTTCGCATGAGGGACTGGTTGGGGGCGTGCTAACGATCGCCGATTAGATAACACCGTCCGGAACTGGCGGCTTAACGTGCCCCCCAAGTCAAGATACAAGTGGCTCAACTTAAATTAGTACCTCGCCGCTTATTATACGCCCATGGTTCCAATCGAACTATGAAAGTACAACGCACGAAACTCTATCGCTGTGAATTGCCTGCGAACGATGTACTGCGCAGGTACAACGCTCCCTGACCCTTCCTCCTTCTCCCCCTGCGTCCCTATTTTACGTCATTGCGACGCTTTGGTGACTAACTTCACAGAGGCAAAGTATCGTGCGTTGTACTGTACCTTTCGGTTCGAAGGCAAACACTCTTAACCATCGAGCTATCACCACTCGCTTACTATTGCAGCTATGCAATAATAATGTTTGGCTGATTCTTCTGTTAACGGTTGATGAGATGCTACTCACCGTCGAGCTCTTCATCGTCCTCATCGTAGTCCTCGTCCGAGAAGTACTCAGTCAAGGAGCTGCCGCCCGACTGGTTCGACATGATGGAGCATGTCCTGGTGCTCTGTTCGGGCAGTGACGTGCTGGTCTGCTTTAGAACTCCGTTCGATCTGAGGATTCAGAGAGTGGCGTGACAGGTTAGATCTGTATACGTTTAGTATAATATGCTGTAGTGTTTATTTTTTTTGAATGTTTGTTTTTCAATCATACTAGAACCGCTTGACGGATTGTGTTAAAATTTTGTATAGAAGTAGGCTAAGTCCTGTAATGGAAAATAGAATAATCTTTTGCATAATAGAAAAAATATAAATATCAAAAGATATAAAGTAATTGGATACCGCGAGTATATTTCTAAAAAACTCTATATAATAAGAGAACTGTGAAATGCAGATATAAATCATTACACATTTTATTCAGTTAACTTTTATTTTCACAGCGAATCATAAATCGATGCTTCCGCGTTTTGTTGAATTTTTGTTACATATCGACGGCATAAAACTATTGTACAATGGATCATATAAAATACAAAACCTTTTAAACACCATTTTGGCTCCAAATCGGAACTAATTTTGGTCATAAATTTACAGTAATCGAATTATAATCATTTAATTTACAGTTTTGTATTAAAATAGATTTATCGAATTTACATTTACTCAATAACAATCTATGCGATGCATTTTTTATTAAAAATTACGATCGTTTGATATCCATCAATGGTGTAATAATCAAACAATTTCTATTTTTTTTATTTTGACAACTTTAAAATTTTACAAATAATAGGTAAAACAATCCTAGCGCATTCAGTGAAATATTATAGAGGCGAACTATAATAAAGCAATCTTTGTTAAATTAGCTTTGGTCGATACTTGTGTTAAAAAAAAAAATATGACTGTCAAGCGGAAATGTCAATAGCTGTCAGACTGATAAGTGAATGTTTAACTTTAAATAAATTGCGAGAACGAACCTCGATAAAGCTATCAATAACATTAATAGGCCAAGAGCCAGCGATGATTTGATGTCAATAAGAAACATACAAAGTTTAAAATAAATATTACAGTCAGACTTTGATAGACAATGGAGTTGCCTGTATGACAGTTACATTCTTTATTTAAAAAGCAATTGTGATTGTGTTATGCCTGACAGTGAGATAGACAATAATGGAAATTAAAAATTAGGAGAGATATAGAAGTGCCAAAGTTTGTAGTTCAATAAAATAATTTATATTTTATATATATAAAAAAACTCTTTAAAAATCAAGTATTTTTGATTGGACAGTGGCCATTTCTTATTTTATTTTTATTATTAGACTATTTTATGAATTCATAAGCATTCTAATAATTTCGTGCTACCTAACAGGCATTCTCTATTAAAGACCTGAACGCTGTGGTCAGCACGCCTCCGTAGCCCTGACCCGAGCTGGCCCCAGTCAAGCCTATCGTCGGACTGGACTCCACTGGCAATAGTTTCTTGTTCTTAATCAATACCTGCAAAAAGAAATAAAACATTAATCCAAATCTACCATAGAGAGAGTCTTCACGTTTATTAGGGATGACTTGACCATTCGAAGAGATTTTGATCAGTAAACGAATATACATACTTTTTTTAGAATCGTAAATGGGTCAATAAAAAAATATCATTGTATAATATTGTACTAAAATACCATTACGAAATATTTAAAATTTATTTAAAAATTACGATTTATTTTTTTTTAATTCGTCAAATAACGCTATTTTTTGAAGGTCTCAGCTAGTTCGTTCTCACCTTGTACTTGAGCTGCTCAGGAGAAGGTAGCCTCGGCTCGTCCGTGTAGTCGACTTCGAAGAGGAATGTGGTCACCAACTTCTCTCCAAATACTGCCTGAAGAAATAGTTAATTAATACAACGAATAGTCGAAAAGAAAACCCAAATAAGAATAACACGGTTGTTTTAAGTGAAGTGGCAGCATCCGATGTTGTTTTCCATCCGGTGAGTGAGCGTTTCGGTGACCCACTTCCCCCCGTCGGATATCCTATTCCTCCCTAAAACGTCCTATGGCCCACTACCCGCTTAGAGAGAAACCCTATTCCTTCCTAAAAAGTTGGCAACGCATTAGTGACTCTTTTGTGGCTGCAGATGATATGGTCGGCGGTGATCAGCTACTTGGTGTAGCCAATTGGACAGAGATGGCGGTGGTGAGCTGCGACAACAGTGCTCAATAGCGTCGCATAAAATACAGAGATAGCTTCTTTTCGCAAGAACGAGATACCAGAGAATTTTAATTACTCTCTGTTTCTTTAATCGACTTTCTATTCACTTCTCTCGTCAGTCGGCCTAGGTGAATAATTCCGACAATCATAATATTTACCGTATCAGTCATGCACATTTTTGTTACCGGTTACCTAAATTACCGGAGACGTTTGTGTTTAGGAATCTATATGGTATCCATTTAGAATTGAATGGGAAAAAGGTCGTCGAAGACCGCACTACTCGATGCCACGTTTACAATTTCATACTTAAGTCTGATTATATATCTGAGAATCAAGACTTACAATGAAATGTAGCGATAGCAATATTAGTCGAAAACAATTCTGTTATGCAATTGGTTTGTCTATGGGTAGGATGTTTATAACGCGTTTGTATAATATTATTAAACAAGATACGGTTGTAAAATATGGATATAATAAATAATTAATTTATTTTAAAATGTGTTTCGATATTATGCGTGCTTTAAATAATGCAATGGCATTTGAAATTGTCACTGTCAGTTACTACGTACATATGACGTGATATTAACAATACAATACAACATTTTAATTATTTGTTATGTTGAAAACTAATCTGTCAACCTTCTGGTTTATAAACAAGCAAAAAAATATATAATAAATATGATAAAAATGGATTTGGACAAAAGTCCAAAAAGTCAACTCTTAAAAAAGAGTTTTGAATTTTTTTATCATTTATAATCAGATTATTTGTAATCAGAGTTCACTGTTTATTTTGTATAGATAAGCTACAAAAGCCTGAACGTTTTGCGTGAATGGTACAGTAGAACGCACGAAGCTCTGCCGCTGTGAAGTTAGTTACGAAAGCGTCGCAATCGCGTAAAATAGAAACGCGGGAGGGGGTTGGGGAGTGGGAAGGGTCGGGGAGCGTTGGATCTGCACATTGCATCATTCGTAGGCAATTCAGAGCGGTTGACAACGCAAATTTACAACGCACGTAGTGTTGTACTCTATTTATTTGTGAAGATTGTTGTATTACTTTCGCTTCACTATTAAAAGAGCCCTTAAACGCTGTTTTTCTATATTTAATATATTCACCATCGAGACGAAACGATCAGTTTGATATTTTTAAAAATATTCACAACTATGGTTATAATAGTGTAATCTAATTTTTATTGAAAATATTTGTATTTACCTAATTCGAATTGTAGAGAAAGACGGATTGCAAAAGAACAAGTAAGTATTGACATTTATAACAACCGGATTCTAAGATGTGATGATGCGATTCTAAAAGCTAGGGATAAAACCTACTGACCTCAAAAGTACTGGCCATCACTTGCTGTTGGGGCAAGCTGCAGTGGTTCTCTATACTCAAGATCAAGGGGTAAGGTGACGTCACGAATGCGCTTCTGAAAGTTAAATTAGTTGTTACATTTTTCGAAAACTTTATGTGAATATATGTTTTTTATATAATTATTCTCATCGTTTATCGTATCTCACATATTTATTTTTAATTACTAGTGAACAAGAGAACGTCTGATATTTTCAGTTACGAACTATTATCACAGTATAATAATATAATAAATAATAATGCTGATAAAAACATAATGAAATAGCGGAGTAAACATCATGTCATTCAATTAAATAAATAAAAGAGTAACACTTCATTTATTTGTTGTTCATGTATTCACGTGTTGGTTGGTTGATAGATTGTTTACATTATATGTGACTTTGTTATTATTCGAAATATTACTGTATATTTGTTGTGACCGTGACCGTTACGAACTTTGTTACAATTAAATATGACATATTGATTTATGATCCTGTTTACATTTACGAAATGTTCTGGAACAAATCTCTTACAAATATATATACATTTGTAATACATATATAGCTGAAATTGTTTTAGTGGTTTTAAAATGCATTATTATATTACCCTATAATTGTACATAAACTTTCTGTTTTTTTATGTTTACTTTTTCAATCTCCGAAATCCGATAAAGATGCAATAATAACAATAAATTTATCTGTATACTAGAACTTAAATTAGTTTCTGTTTTATCTCTTATGGAAAGTTGCACTAAAAGACAAAAAAAAAACAATTGTAAATTGCATTACTAAAAGTTAACAGAAAATTAACAGACAGACATAACAATTAACGGAGGCCTGCTCGACTGAAATGAGATATGAACTCCATTGAAATGAGACATGGGCTCCATTGATGGTCTCCGGTTCAGCGGAAAGGCAGCGTGCGGGTACCTAGCGATGGTCTCGACGACCCTCCTGAATGGGATCTTCGTGGTGAAGGTGTGCCCGTGGTAGATCACGGGGCTGCCGTCGTCACCGTCCCAGCAGTCCAGCTCCACGCACCTGCAGCCGGTCAGCAGGACCTGGAGAAGATACGTCTTGTCGATGAGGGTCTATGACTGACCGACGCTGGATCTCCTGTGCATGGTTCTTGGTTATTTATAGTGTTATAAATTTGAAAGTGTGTTTGTTTGGTCGTTTGACGCGCGCCACGCACAAACGGCTAGACGGATTGCGATAAAATTTTGCATAGAGATAGATTATGTCCTTGAAAAAGTTGTAGGATATTTTTGTATGTAAAAATATCTTAAAACTTGAGCTTTACCATGATTTGAGAACGCTTCACATCGGCCAGTGTTTCCACGAAATTCTGGTATTCATACAAAACTTATTACCTAAGAGATAAAAACATGCGTGAAATACATAGGCAAATTTCTGTTTGTGTGTATTTTATTATTGCGTGTTGTCAGAATGTTTCGTGGTTGTGTACGAATTATATAAGGAAAATATTTATACAATTTATAAATATGACCGCATTAAAATATTAATACGGTATATCCGCGTTGCGGGTCAGACATAAATTTTATTACATTGTGACAATCGCGAGTGATTAAACTTTTAATTGACACATTGATAATAAAATAGCAAACAATTTCTTATTTAAATTAATTTAAACTATAATAATAATATAAACTCACGCCTATTTCCCAGAAGGGTAGGCAGAGACTATAGATTTCCACGTGGTACGACCTTTGCATATCTCTCTCTTTGCTGACATCCATCAATCTTTTCATGCAGCTCGACGGCTTCGGGTGTTTTAATATTGGCCCTTTTTTAATGTCACCGATTTAGCCTAATTTAGAACGTTCTAGAGCGGCCCTTTTCGACTCTTCTATTACGCATAATCGTTCTTTATGTTTTGTTACTCTACTTTAATCCATCCTTTCCAAAAAAATACATTCATGGATTCATTAATAAAAAACAAATAAGTATTATAAATAACAGTATCTAGCCAATACAAAAAAAAAAGTAAACAAGCGAATACTACTTATGGCACGTTAACGGATCAGACTTCAAAAATACTGTAAAAAAACAATATATTACACTATTTTTAAAATAGACAAAGATTTAAAAACATCGTGTAATAATAACGATATACTAAATAAAAATGAAAAATCGCAAATTTACAAATAAACTTGCGACGTATACATGTCTGATTAAATAGGTTAGACTAGACTTTGTCGGGTAACTAGGTATAAAGAATATATTTCGGTTTATAAGAATAAATGAAGAAGACAAATCTAATTTTGCCCACTATTTGACGGAGATCGGTCATAAATTTAGTGACGATCACAAATTTGATATTTTGCATGCGCGTGAGAAAGGTTTAAAATGAAATGTTCCTTTGAAATTTTAATGCATAAAAATACGCATACTATGTTTATGGATCGTATTAAGATCGGCATTATTGTACGCTTGCCTGTGACAGTTTGGGCAATGATTTGGTGACGGTTAGTCTGTGACAACCAACAAGCATGTGTATTTGTGATTGTCTGTGACTGCTGTTGGAGGGGCTCCTGTCACTTTTGATATACCACTCACTGCATGACGTGAATCAGGTGTGGTGGCTAGGAGCGCATCTTTAGGTAATTTAATACACCTGACACACTAATAGATGTGTCTAATTAACACGCAACGTGCGTAGAAATTGTAATAAATTAATCGGCGTTTATTATAAATAGAAAACTAACAATTGTTTAGGTGTTTGATGTCTGTCAGTCTTCTTGAATCAATATTTAGTTCGTTGGGTGGGGATTTGTAGTGGAAGTACAGATTCCAGGGTCAGCAGTGGGTTGCGTACTGCGTGTTACTGCATGTCACAGGCAAACGTGCAAAAATTGCAATTGCACTAAGTTCAAATCAAACAGGTATGTATAGTATTACTTGAACATTGTTGAAAACTACTCTCACAAACTCACGCTCAAGTGGTAGAGCCATTCAGTGGTCAAATTGGCTGCAGCACAAAATTGGGCCGGTTTAACCGGCAAGATATCACACTGTCACAGAATACGGACGTAAAGTAATAGCTTCCACTGTTGCATTTCGTCCAGTGAGTGAGAGTTCCGGCGGCCCACCCTCAATTCCATTACTCCATTTCCCCACCATTAATCATTTTTCCGTCAGATAACCTATTCCTACCAAAGAGGCTGGCAATGTATTAGAAACTGCTTTAGGGTTGCGAGTGTTCATGGGCGGCATGACTACTCTCTGGTGGCTCTCAAGATCGTTTGCCTGTCGGAAATGCTTCAAAAAACTAAATTATTAAATTGCACTATAATTCTCATACAAAAAATTTCTTATCTTCAAAATGTAACCAACTTCCTCGCTTTGTTTATGTTTTAAATGCATTTTGCTTGGTTAGAGTGTTCTAGGTTGTTATAAATGTTGTTTGCTTACATCGGACGTGACATGTTTACGTGTTGTTATTATTAATGATTTATAGTTTTTTATTTGGAGAATCTTCGAAACACTAGTCGAGGGGTATATGTTTCGAAATTTGAGTCCTTTTATAATATTTACGGACACACACACAGCACCATCTGGTTCCATACTAAGCAACCAGGCTCGTATTATCGGTATCACATAGTTGATACAATACATACACACCGTTTTTGTGAATACAGACATTTAGTAGAAATTTTCAAACTTAAAAAAAAATAATTTTTAAACAAATAAATGTTTATTTTGTGTGGGAATCGAACCCACGCCCTCAGTGTAGCACGAAGGGTCACTAACAACTGCGCCGATCAGGAAGTCACTTTTGCTATCAGTGCATTCAGAAGTTGAGTGCGATCAGCAAAAACTGTTAAAGTGGCTATGGAACCGTGGAGCATGAGGGATCAAGATTAACACCGGTTCAAGACTAAAATCGATACGCGGGCGAAGCTGAGGGCGGAAGGTAGTTCATAAATTTGAAAAATATCTACATTATTATACGAAAAATTAAATAAAATTGTATTTAAAACTGTATGCGTATCTAAATGTAACAATTCTATTTACATTTAAAAATTGTGGCTATCTATACACATCTGTAGAAGAAATTTCGCTTAAAAAAAAAAAATTTGAAATTTTTAATAGGTACCTGCCTAATGACACCACGCAATGGAGTGACCGAAAATAAAAAGGTAAAAAAACAGATCTCACAATTTTACGTATTATTTTTTTGTTACATTTTTAAAAATATATTATTACATTTATATTAGTTTTATGTAGTCTCTCACATTTTTTTTATAATTGATATTTATAGCTGTATGGCGTTTCGCATAAAACATCTACCTGCACAATCATATTCTATTTATAATCAATTAAAAAAATACCGGAGTGCTCTGATCTGCTCTGGGCTGTGCGGATAGATAGATAGAAGCAATCTTTAAGGTTTACTTTGTATAATTATACAAAAATATGTTTACAAAATTTTTGAAAAATCGCAATATTTTTCGGAATTAAGCCTTTGCAGTTTCTTTTTTAATGCTAGTAAACCACAATAATTTTAATGTCTTATAAATCGATTGAACGATGAAATTATATTAACAAAGTAATGTTTTCTCTTAACATAGTTTCATCGCTTAATTGATTATATCCCGAAAATGAGAAAGGTTTTTTGATATATGTCATTATTTCACACATACAGGTCATATAGTTCAATAAAAAATATTGTATAGGCTTAGTCCATTTTAAGTGGATTAAAATGGATACTTAAAACTGCAGATTTTGAAATAAAATTAAATAAAGAAACAGGAATTCTACTATATGGGATTACTTTAAGCAAACAAACGAACAAATAAACTTTTTTTTCTTCGTGGCATTATTATCTACTAGATAGGTACGAAATCAAGTGTCATATAAAAGACAGAAAAACAAGTATCATCTATATTGTATATCTTATATAAACCTGGCTATTTTTTGTTAAATTAATATAGACCAACCATTGTCGCATTACACATGTAAATGTACATAAATAGAAATGCGAAATTTCAAACTCCCTCTAAAATTCTCATCCACGTATTGCCATTATAGGACTTATAAATATACTAATGCATTTTATTATCAAATTGATTCGAAAATGTTTATAATTGTCGCATGTATGTAAGTCAATATATTAGAACGATAATTTAGTACAAAACGAAGAGACTAAAGTCCATTCGTGACAATGTTGACTGCGCAAGTCCGTACGTATTTAAGTATTGATCGCATTATGTTCTTTTCACTGGCTACGAAATTTACCTAAATTTACATTATGCGATCCAATTCACTACTGGTAAACTTCGTTCAAGCCGTCGTTTGTATTCTCTTAAAGTTATACGTTTAAACAAACAGTGACATAAATAGGAAGTTATCTGATTTTCCGTGCGGAAATTACGTGCGCATTCACGTCCTTTACGGAATTTCGTCACCTTTCAAATTAAAAAGCACATCAATCGGATTCAATCGTGTTCATCATCGACCAACGTCAAACATAACCTAATTTTTATTTGCGGTATATTGTTGCCGGTTGTATTTCTGGTAAATTAATAATTTTGGAAGTAAAATGAAGGAAAACGGAGAAATTGATACTAAAAATGTTGTTAAGAATAGAGAGTTATTGTATCGTATGATTATAAGGTATGAAGTGTTTTGTAATGTTTTATTTTTGTTTTGTAAACAAAGTTTGTTTTACAAATAAGTATTTTTCATCGAAAAGAATATAATTAGATGCTTGGAAATGAGAATCTATTGGTTGATGGACGATGTATGGTTCTTTATTTTATTTTTTAATATGATTAATGGACAATATTTATGTTGATTTGATAGCATGTTTAATGATTTTTGATAAATAATATGATTGGCCATATGTTTCTCGTGGGTGATTCAATTGTACTCAGTTGCTTAGTTTGTAAATGACAAAAAATTCCAAAATCATGTTTTTGATTCAGACCAGAAATGCAATTGAATAGTGTATTAATAAAATACTGAACTCATGGAGGGCTGTAATTTAAAACATTCTAGATGGTTAATATATAATATTCACTTATTATTTACATTGCAAATAAGTTACACTATTGCAATATTGAAACCATCATCTCCCATTATTAATTCAAACAAATGGCTTATCCATGGAGGTTGTGTATGACAGTTTTTAAAGTATATTTTTCATTACAAAAGTGGAAATTCAATTATTAATTTTAAATATTTATTCAATATCATAGCTAAGAGTTATCGATTAATTATATTTTACCATATATATTTTAAAACTGACATTTACCTAATTTTGTTTAAATATCATGAAAAAATAATGTAAAGGCAGTATTAGGTTCTGTCATAATACTTCAAGCATTACAGTTGTTGGATTCAATTAGGTTTTTTATTGTGAAAATGTAACATGTTAATATGAAAATATTAATTTAAAATAAAGCTTCGACTTATGATAAATCAGATGGATCAGGACAAAATATTCAGTATAATTAGAGTTATAACTTCTTGGATATATTAAATTACATCTATGCATAAATTGTTTGTTATTTTCAGTCAGCTTTTCTATGATGGTTTCCAACCGATTGCTGCTACATTGGCAGCAGCAGTTCACGCAGATCCACCATGCCCTCCGAGTGACCGGTATGTTGCTATTGATTTTAAGTTTATGATAGATCAATCCTTAAATTGACCAAAGCACATATCTTTATATCTATTGTCAAGATTCTCTAAAGATATCATTATGGTGTTCTTCGATCTGTGTTTCCGTTTGTCAAAATCTTTTTTTTTTGCAAAACCACAAATGCTTTACCACACCTAAGTTAGTCCTTAAGATGACAAAGCCTATAAAACATAGCGTTCTTTACATTTTTTTCATGTTATCAGCATTGTATATCTGATAATTCACTAGTTACAGTTTGTACTATTGTCATATGAAATTCCACTTATAATGCAATCTTTGTTTAAAATTATTGCATATATCTACCACAAAATATAAAACACGTATGTATGCAATAAAAATACAAATATCTAAGTACATTAACACGCCTTGTTAACAGTTTTGATAATTTTTTAATAGTATAAAGATTTGTGTTATACATGTAAAGATTTTTGCATTTGTAAACCTTAAATTCTGTACAATTGTTGCAGGTTACTGAATGTGATGATGGTGGGCTTGCAACATGAACCTGATAGAAAAGATCGACTCGCCGCTTCAAATACGGCAGAGCATTTGATGGGGACCACTGGACTCGGTATTGTCTTACAATTTGTATTTATCATATGAATGTAGGTCGAGATCTGGATATCATTCATGGGCGCGCACTGAGATTCGGACAGGGTATGCAAAGCTATCAAAAACCTAGCCAGTTTCAGCATTGTTTTGGTTCTGTAAGGTATAAAGATACTTACCATCGCCACGAACCGAAACAATACTGTAACTGGTATGTTTTTTTTTAGCTTTGCATATCCTGCCTGAATCTCTGTGCACGCCCTTGGTATCATTGTACTTTTGTGTAAGCTAAGAACTTCAACAACATATAATTCTAATATTGGTGTTGAAAGAAGAATCCTTCATGAGGTATATGTATGTAGCAATTATATGGAAATATTTTGCAATACATTCGATTACCCCAAAATGGAAATATTTTGGGGTAATCGAATGTATTGCAAGTTACAATTGCTATATCGCATATTTTATCAGAACACAATTATCGCTTTGTACACATAATGTAGACTCATATTCTGTTTTTAGAACAAATTAAAATGCATTTATAAAATGTTGTAATTTGCATTTCATTTCTTTTATTGCCTATATAAATAAAAATGAATCATGAAAACATGTGTACTCGCATTACTTCTTAATGACTACCAAAACTAGATAATTCTTTTTTTGTTGCGTTCGTTGTTGTTAGGATATTGACAGACAGGATGTTTGATTATTGCCCTGATATTGGTGCCTACATTATCATATAAAATAAATGTAATGATGTTGTTACTTATTTATACATGTTTTTAGATTTGGAATTCGAGATGGACGCATCCAGCTTAGCTCCCGAACCAGCTACGTATGAAACGGCGTACGTGACGTCACACAAGATGGCGTGCCGATCGGGCGCGTTCAGTGCATGCGGCCAGTTGGTCGCCACCGGCAGTGTGGATGCCAGTATAAAGGTGTTGTCATAAATAAGAATTTAATGAATTTGAGAAGTAACACTCTTGCATTTGCTTAATCATTTCCTTCCTGTGTTGAGTGCAGAATTATTGATAATAGCTTAATTATTAAATGAATTGCAGACTGTAACTTTTCTAAATTAATGTCTTCAGATTGTTTACATTCTAGATTTTGGATGTAGAGAGGATGTTGGCAAAATCGGCCCCCGAGGAAGTGGACCCTGGTAGGGAGCAGCAGGGGCATCCGGTGATTAGGACATTGTGAGTATGAAAAGTACATTTATCGAAATGATTATTATCTTATTATCTTTATTACAGATTAAAGCCGGTTTGTTCATCCAAATTGTTATTGAGTTGATTATTTTTTTGCACAATATCTTTGGGTTATTGTCACTAAATAAGTGTTAGACATCTCTAGTTAAAGCATATTAGAAGAGTTATAAGACCATATGTTTCATAAATAGGGCTTTAAATAATACTATTATATTACATCCCTACCGCTGTTTGAGGACTGAAAAGGAAAGAAAAGGAAACAAGTTATTCTGTGGTACAAAAACGCACCACAGGACAACAAAACACTTTTACACTTGTTTATGCACTAATCGCCAAGACAAAACATAACTGTCAGCGCTTCATTCTAGTATACATTTGTGGGCGAGCGGTCTAGATTACTCCTCGTGTGCAAACAAAGTCATGAATATGTAATAATAACAACATTAATTCTTTGTTACAAAAAATATCACATTATCAAATGTGATAATGTGATATTTTTATGTGATAATACTAGATGTATACCTATTACATCAGTAATAGGGTATACATCTAGTATTCTTTGGAATATTTTGACCAATAAAAATTCACAAATAATGTAAATGACCATGTTCAGGCATTTAGAAATAAATTCTGTCACTTGTTTAAAAGTACAATTGTTTTGCTATTTTAATATTTTGTTTACAAGCACAATTTGCAACAATGTAATAGTGAAAATAAATTTTATTTTATCTACTACGAAGGCGTTTTTATCATTGCTTGTTTATTTTTTCTACCTGACAATTGTTAATAATAGAAATATTTGTTAATAGTTTGTTTTGAAAGACTAGACAGACAGTGTATAATTGATTTGAAATTAAAATAAATAATATTTTCTACCAGGTATGATCACACAGATGAGATAACGGCTTTAGACTTTCATCCAAGAGAACAGATCTTGGTCTCTGCTTCCCGTGACTGCAGTATCAAATTATTTGACATAACCAAAGCTTCGGCCAAGAAGGCATTCAAATCTATCACAGTAAGATTTATTTTTTAGTTCTAGAAGTCTAGAAAAATAAAGATCGAAATGCTAAAAGGCCCTTAAAATTCAAGTATTTTTTATCTTTAAATGTTTGTTGTAATATATTTCACTTTAGTGTGAAGTACTTATTTAATATTTTTTATAATATTTAATTGATTTCTTTATGTTAATAAAAACTATAAAAATTTTCTCTATATTTTTGTTAATTTTAAGAGTTATTATAAGAGTAGTTATTATACTGAAAAATCAATCAAATTATTGTAATTGATCGGAAATCGGAGTCAAAAAATACTCATAGTATTGAATATATGATGAGCGATACGATTTGCAATATTATATAGAGGTTTTGTTTTTGTTTTTGTGCCCTCTGGTGATCTGCATTTTTAATATTTTTTTTTGTATATTGAATACCAACAATCATATACCTTATTTAATATTGTTAGTAGATTCTTGACATTAATATTTGAAGAATATTTCAGTTTAATCTAGATTTCAAAAATGTTTTTTTTATTATGTGTTTAAATCCATTGAACACAAACAATTTTGTTTTTTTGGTGTTCAATTATCTTTACTCATACATTATTTATTTGTAAGATATCATACTTTTACATGAAACATCACGTTACTTGCACAGTGTATTATTCTCAAAGTATCTAGAGACTAGTCCGAATTCAGACAACAGTTTGTAATTGAGACTGTTTTTCCTAGCATGCTTCCAGCCCGTGCTGGTCGTCGGAGCTTAGTGCAATCTTGACATTTTTTTCTTCCACCAAAGGACGCGGAGCAAGTGACTTGCGTGGCGTTCCACCCGCTCGGCGACCACATAATAGCGGCGACCACGCAGCCAGTAATAAGGTTGTACGACGTCAACACGAGCCAGTGCTTCGTGTGCCCGATAGTCACGCACCACCATAAGAAACCCGTCAACTCTATCAAGTGAGCATACTTTAGTATCAATCAGGGACGTGGATACACTAAGTAGTGTCTAAGCGTGTCTAGAGCGTCGCTTCCGAACTAGAAGGTTTTGGTTGCGATTACTGACGAATAACGAATTGATGGGTGAGTTTCTGACGTGTTAAATTTCACCATTCACCACGTGTCTCACAGTGCACGTTAAGCCGCTGATCGCGGACGTTGTGACCGCATTCGTGATAGCTTCTGTCAGTAGATAGAAGCTAACCCGCTCTGAATTAATGTGTAGGACTTGAGGGACAAGTTGCGCAATGTGGAATAAAAAGAAGATTGATAGGTGGCTACTCTTCAGCAATGATTTGACAAAGCCTGTCAATACTATCCTCATTATAAAGTTTTGCAATTACATTTTTGCAGTAACTTCTACACAAATGTAACACATTTTCTATTCTCCGCATAGAATGGTGCTGTAACTTTTTTTTGAAATGTGCCTTAATTCGATCCTTTGGTGATAATAAGCGGTTAGAAATTTCATTCGGACTTATGAAACAATGAATACTCCTTGGGGGCATTTAAATTCATCCAGAGCCTGCTTTGGATTTTGTAAAGAAGATTGATTAGGAGATAACTCAAATGGCAGATGATTTTTACTATTTAATGATGTCATGTAGGAATCTGTTATGGCAGATACAGTTTGTACAACAGACATAAATATTGAAAAAGAATTAAAAAATGACGTTTTTCTATCGCTTTTGGTGAAAAGTATTTATGCATTTTAAATTTTTTTCACATTACTTTTATATTTTTATTAAATACAGTAAATATATGTATTTTTTTTAAATTATTGAATATCTTTAATTATTGTTGGAGTTTTATCTGAATTGTTGCAAAGCATCGTCTATGTACAGTACAACACACAAAACTCTAGTGCTTTGAATTGCCTGCGAATGGTGCAATGCGCAGATTAAATACACCCCGACCCAATCTTCTCCCTCGCGTTCGTATTTTCCGCCATTGCGACGCTTTCCTGACTAACTTCACAGTGGCAGAGTTTCGTGCGTTGTACTATACAGGTTAATTTACGAGAGATACTGACATCCCAATCAGATGAATCATTTCAGATTTGATCTCAATGATTTCAACAACAAAATAAATGCGTAAGAATACATTATTATTGAAATGTAATCGAACATCACAGGTTCTCTCCCAACGGGAAATACTTTGCTAGCGGTAGCATGGACGGCAGCATCAAGCTGTGGGATACGGTCAGCAACAGGTGTTTCAACACCATTGTCAGCGCTCACGAGGGCTCGGCCGTCTGCTCCGTCGCCTTCACGAGGAACAGCAAGGTGAGACGGTTTGTGGTTAGGGCAGACCATTCGATTTCGAGTGACGATGTCAAACATGATAATCTAGGTATTTGTCATGATGACATTGGTGGGTGATTATTTATGATTGTAATTTACAAATGCTCTGAAGTTCAAATATTCAATATTGAAAATTGTAAATAAATTAATGATTAATTTTAGTTGTATCATTTTTTGTTACCGATAAGCAAATGTATTATAATGTGAAAATTTTAAGACGGACATCACTACATAGTTATTTTTTTCTATTTCATTCTGTATAACAATAAAGTTTTTGCTTTTCGTCAGAACTATCATTATTAATGTCATTGGGAAAAAAATTGTTAATCTCATACATTTCACAAAATGCATATATTAAAATGTTTGCCAAAAAATAAAAGTATATATATCGATTATGAGTAAAATAGCATAGTATTACAAGTACATTACAGCATTATTTATGTAGATATACAAATATGATATTCTCCGCAGTACCTACTCACATCAGGCCTAGACTCTTCTATCAAACTGTGGGAGCTGGCCAGCAGTCGTTGTCTGATACAGTACACCGGAGCTGGTACCACCGGTATGTATCACTTACATTACGTGTCATATTTGCTTTATAATCCGCTTGTTCATTGACTTGGGCTGTTGTAATATTTATGTCATTATCGGCTTTCTAATTTGAAGCAAGGAAACTGAGCTGGTAGTAAAATGAGCTTTGACAGCGGAAAAGTGGGCATTAAACCTTTTTTTGGTCTTTTATTATTATATTACTACTATCACTTTTTTTCATTAGTTACGTAAAAATTGTTTTTCTATCTTTTAAATTCTAAATAAAATATTTTTGAAGAAGATTTAGTTTGCAGAGATATTATTTTATTGAGTTATTAAAAAAGGGTGTACCTAAAATTTGTCTTAGTAGAAAAAAAAAATTACAAATTCTTCATTCGTCCATCTGAAAGGACTAAGCGAGAGTTTGTTCTGGTGTGCTTTTGTATATTCAAATTGCAATATTTTTGCTATGATTTTATGTACTTTTTGACTCCTAAATTTGAATATCTATAAGAAAATTGTGACTAATTTCAACAACAGATCAAAGGTACACTTTTGTTTATAAACTGTGAAGTTACATGTTTAAAAGTAATAAAATGCAAAGCTATCTGTAAATTGAATTTCACATAAAATTTAATATACACAGAAATGAATTTGAAATAAGTAAGACGGAATGTAATTCAGTCGGCTCATTTTGTATCAGTGTGACAATTCATGGATTTAGAGGGAGCCTTTTTTACTGTTTGTATGACAACATTTTTCAACGTCGTCTGCGCAGGCAAACAGGAGCATTTCGCGCAGGCAATCTTCAATCACACCGAGGACTACGTCTTGTTCCCGGACGAGGCCACGACCTCGCTATGCACCTGGAACGCGAGGAACGCATCTAGGTGCCAACTCATGTCCTTGGGGCATAACGGGGCAGTCAGGTGAGATATATGATATGAAAGATTAATAAATTTTGAGCGATATGCATTATTTTACATGTTATATTTACTGTATAATGCACTTGTTTATGGATTTAGGCTGTTGTAATATTATTGTCACTGGCTGTCCAGTTTGAAGACAGGAAAATGAGCTGATGTAAAAATAAGCTCCGATAGAGGAAAAACCGGTGTCACCTTTTTGTTCTTTTATTAATAAACTACTGCTATCATTTTTTTTTTAATTTCTTTTAAAGATATGCATGTCTTGAATACCGATCAAACAACAAATGTAATGCTAAAATCCTGTTTCGGTCAGAAAGAGATAGCAACGATTTTTTTGTGGATGTTTGAGTTTGACGATATTCGGATATGATTTTAAAACGCTTGTTGAAAAAATCGTTTCTTTTTTCCAAACATATTTGGACACCTTTACCATTTTAACAAACAATCTTATCCACGGTCGAGCTCACTGTCATCTTCAATACGAATGCTGTACTGAAGTTGAAGACATTCACTTTGCAGGTACATAGTGCACTCCAGCACCGCTCCGGCGTTTTTGACCTGCAGCGACGACTACCGGGCGAGGTTCTGGTATAGGCGTAACACGCACTGAACGATGGCAAGTTATTTTTATCGCCCAACAGAGGGCGTCGATTGTGGCCGCGACGATTGAGAACGTCGTAAGCCCTCCGGTAGAGGGCGCAACTATTTTTATGTATGTAAATTACAAAGCAAGAGACTTTAATTATTATAGTGTACAACTGGTGTTAGTTTATGAAAATGCAAAACTGTAATTCAGTGCATGTAATTCTCTTTGTATCTAATAAAATTGTAATGTCTTAAAAAAATCCTCTTTTTTTTCCCTTATTATACAATTTTTGTATGTATTTTTTAATTTTAAGTCAATAAATAGGTATTTTTCAATTATATAGTATAATATATAATATGACTTAATATTTTATATTTCAAAAATTTATAGCTACTAAAGGCATAGGAGATGCGGTAATAAATGTAAGGACCTTTTCGAATCAAAATAGCCTAATAAAATGAAAAAAAAATTATCAAAACAAATAAAATTTTTAGCCGTTTGTTTAATTTTTTCCTGTTTAAAGAACAACGTTAATAGATATCGACTGTCTTCTTACACTCATGTGATCAGGAGAACTTCCCCGATATCATATAAAAAAAAATTAGGTCTGCGAACAATTTTCCGAACGGATGCGCCAGTATGACCCGCTCTAACATTTAAGGTGCGCGAGTGTATCGAGAATATGACTTCGGTGCCGTGGCGTAGGTAGGGGGCGGCCCGCACTGGGTGCCACCCATTTAGGGGTGACACCCGAGTTCACCTTTCGTAAATTCACAAAAAAATACATTACATACAAATTTTAACCAATTGGTTTATTTGGGTATGGGTTAATTTACATTAGTTTTTCCACCTATAAAAATTCATAAAATTGGCAGATCTGTGTAACAACTACTTGTAATTTTTGGGGTGACACTGATATCCGCCCCGGGGGCCACCCATGCTAGCTACGCCACTGCTTTGGTGTTTGTTCAAAAAATGAAATTTGCTACAAATGTAATGAATTATGGGTAAGATGTATTCATATTATCATATTGTGGCTCAAAAATGTGGTTATCGGAAATGCAATATTATCGCTCGAGGAGTCTCGTAAAGCAATACGTGAAGTTTGTAATGTGTATGATATACTGCCGTAAAACCATTCAAATACAGACACAAATATCATTCTTTAGAGTATATGCGTGGTTCATACAGTTTTTGTAAGCAATTTAACGGATATTATTCGATGTGAGTGAATCACATAGTCAAATCTAAAACGAGACTATACAAGACGGTTTTACTCTCGTAGTCGTTTTCGAGGGGCGAAAGAACGTGCCGGCTATCGGAGAGTAGATAGTCACCGCGACCCATGGACGCGCAATCGCAGAGGAGTTGCCAGTGCGTCGGCGGCTTCGCGAGTAGAAGTAACATATCTGATACAGGTAAAATCGGATCAGAATTTTCACTCATTGACCACACCATGGCTCTACTGAAACGTCATGCAATAGTGATGAAATAAATGCGAAACATCTCTCGAAGAATATTTAATTTTGACGCACGATAATCCCAAGTTGGGATTTTTCATAAATTTCATTTTCTATCGTCGACACTCTGTGGACGCATTGAATTCATATCGTTTTGCGTAGGCATCCATATCATTCTGGTGAAACGACACTTAACGACCCGACCACACCTGAATTTTGCTTCGTCAACTACTTGAACTTGAGTTTGCATATATTTTTTTTAATATATCCAATAGCATCAACTTTCGTTTCACCGTGAAGGCCATCGACGATGATCTCGATGATCATGAGTTTGATTCAACTTTGCAATTCCTTACAAAACTGGAGAACTGGAAATAGTTTCGCAAAAAGGTTGTTATAGTTTCAAAATCAACCTTTTCAAAACTCTCCCTCTGATTCTAAATATATATATATATATATATATATATATAAATAAAGTGTGTCTGTATGTTCCGGGTAGGCTCCAAAACGACTGGACCGATTTCAATGAAACTTTCAGGAAATCTTTAGATTGACCTGACGAGTAATCCTGTAAAGTTTGGTGACTTTACTTTTTGAACTGTCAAATACAGGTATGAAAAACAAAAAACACCGGGGGCGAAGCCGCGGGCGGGCCGCTAGTAGCATATAAAAGTCGAAATAATAAAAGAAAAATGGTAAAAATCCACCGTTTACGGATGAAAGTTAGAACGTAAATAGACGCAAAGTCTAAATGTATACAACGAAAATTATTATATTCTGTCCGGGCATCGTTTAAAATATACTGAACGTGTCGGCATGGCGTTCTGATCATTCGACGCGTAATGGTTTGTATATAATTTTGAGCTATTCATTTTTGCATTTTATTTTTAATCGGATTTTTTTTATTTTCGCGACACGTACGTCCAGCACAGCGGGCGAGTGGCTACTATTTATAAGTATGAACGTAAACGGAATCGTCCGTTTGGGTTGGATCGAGCAAGCGGTGCGTGAGGCGGCTATGGTGAGATTTGACACGGATATCGTTAATGATATGCAGAATTTGTAAAATATGTCACATATTATCCTGAACTTCGCTGAATTCGCTGAAAATTGGAAGGTGATCTCTGTGATGCGACTGGCAAGCCAATATCACAGAAGACATTCGTTTGCACGCAAAAGGCCTCTATCTGATTTCTCGTTAAAATATAGAATGTAGGTAATTTTTTTTAATATATCAATATCTGATTTTCTATTGTTCTGCTGATCGTTTTCCCGACATCACAGAGTATCAAACAGTTATTAAGTAAAATATATGAATCTTTGATAAAAAAAGAAAATGTAACCAGTATATTTTTAAGAGGAAATATACATTTTTTTTCGTTTTTACAAACGCATTCATGCACCTTTGAATCCACGGCGAAAGAAAAAAATTATGATTTTAATAAAAAAGGAGAACTTGGACTTGAATTGCCTAATCATCTCAAATTATATAGTAATTTTGAATGTATCGACGTATTTTCGATGTATTTTGAATGTATTAAGTAAAATATATGAATCTTTGATAAAAAGAGAACATGTAACTATTTAAAATAGCCTTTAGCTGTGATCTATGACCACGTATTCTGTTATACCTTCAGGGCTGAATTCACTTCGTCCGCCTCAGATAAAAGGTAAATTACTTACAATGATACAGGTTAACGGAAGGGTTTCCCGAGTTAATAACATTTAAATGTACCTGTTATATTTTTGCTGATATTTAATTGAAAAACAGTTTTACATGAAGGATAAAAAAGTATCTATAATATGGTTGGAAATCAACACGATAGCAATCTGTGGTTTTCACATTCTTGCTAGTAATATAAAAAAAGTTTTACGACATGTGGAGTATTATTAGTATACGGATTTGTGATAACTTGTAGACATTTATATATATATGTATGAAATCTGTGTGTGTACATACATGATTTGATATCCCGAGGTCTTTAAATATTATACCTACCTTTTCAAATACTATGAGAAGTTGTGCGATCCCTAACGGTAATTTTATAAACCTCACAAATTCCTATACAAAAGACGTTAAAAAGCAAACGGGTAAGAATTAAATAGATATTCGTATTTAATACCGAACAAAATGTGTCTAGTTTCAAATTGGCGGAGTTTGTATTCGTGTTGAAAAAATGCATACATTTAAGCATTTTTTTCAACAACGAAAATAAATCTCGTGTTTGGCGCGACCAGTGACGAGACCACTGATTGTTCGTACCTGATATATATATATAGAAATAGTAAAAAAAGACAAGTGTAAAAAGTCTCGTTACGGTAGAATTAAAAAGACAATACAACTGCAGCGATTCGAAAAAATGCATTCAGTGCATGCGGTGCACCCACCTGACTGTAGAGCTCCACGGACGACTCGCCCTTCAGCTGGTGGCCCGTGAGGTAGGTGTTGTGGCTGCTCGCGATGTAGTACTGGCTGAGGGGCCCGGCCATCTCCTTGGCCAAGTTGGACGAAGTGGTCACGACCTCTTCTTCGTCCGATGCACTCGCATGGCTGCAATGGGAGCGTTTTTTCAGTCTTATCGACGTCACCATACACTTCAGCGGTTTTTGAAGTAATACTTCTTTTGGCGCTATTCGAGACTATTTTTTTTTTTTGGACGGTAGTAACAAAATCTTTTTTAACGTTAAAATGTCAAGTAATTAAATTTTATTGAAATATCCCATTAAAATTATTGATATAAAAGTTTGTATGTTAGTTATTTAACCGCGTTTTAACGGTTAAACATAATCAGCTGAAACTTTAGCGTAATACATCTTATACATCGGAATAGTATATAGGCTACGATTTATGAACATACTAAATATTGCTGGCGGTTTCGCTTGCGTGATAGTAGACGAACCCGTTATTTATGTCGATCGGTTATTGGTGACAACAATGTTCAAAAGGGGAGGTTCAATATCGACTTGGGATTGAAATCGCGACCGAGATCCGGATCAGGATCAAGAGCGTAAATGAGATCGTTTCTTTAAGAAAAAATAAGCGGCATTAAATTTGTCTTCGGTGTAAGAATTTGAGTTCTTCTGATACCGAATCTGGGATCTCACCGAAATTGGGATCATGGTTGATAACGTTATCGATCGATCTAAAATATGAGAAAATTCGTTGTTTGTCCACGCAGACGGAGCCGCGGGTGAATTATGTATATTTTTAATAGAACCGTAACTAAAATCGGAACTAGGACTGATATGTAAAGAAGGAATAACGTCAGTTATGGCTGACAGCGTCGTCGGTCCATGTAAAAGATGAGAGAATACATTCGATGTTTACGGAGAGGAGTCGCGGGAAAAAGCTAGTTCAAGTAATACATTACAGATATTAAAATATATCGTACTATGATAGGTTACTATTTAGTTACTCGTGTCGAATTAATTATTTTGCTTCTCCTTAGACCTATGGTTTCTCTATTTTTTTTGTTGAAATTGGTAATTCGCTAGATAAGGTGTGACTACGTGTCACGTGCTTAACGTGGACTTCTTTAGGGTTCTGTACCTCCAAATGTAAAAAACGGAACCCTTATAGGATCACGCGTACAACTGTCTGTCCGTCTTTTTGCTTTGGATCTACTGGACCGATTAAGTTGACATTCGCTACACATATGTATGTCTGTTATCCAAATACGTACGTGTGACGTAAATAAATAAATTTCAAATATGAGGGTCACTTTTGGGGAGTGAATCAGAAAATTAAAAAAAAATTTCATTCTTTATAATTCTACCAAAGATCTCAAACAGTTCCAACTCCGTCTCGGACGACCATACCTGACGTAGTGACTGGCCTTCCTTTGCTCAGGGACGAAGGCGTAGTTGTCCTTGTCGGTGAGGAAGCGGACGAAGCCCTCGAAGGACAAGCAGTTCTCCGCCCTCAGTGTGGGGTCGGGCTCGTGTCTCTGTTCGGACAGAACTATCAATGTTAACGCCGTTGATGTATTCGTGAAGGTGAGCTATTTATAGAGATAGTTACATTTGAGAAAACATGTTTTGGATTGTATCGTTTAATGACGAAGTGCGAAACACTTAAAGGTTAACTTAACTCAAATAAGTTAATGAAAAGTTACTGTAATCAAACTGTCTCAAATGTGCCGTTCTAGCTTGAAATTGATTTTTTAAAAGTTAATGAAAATAAAATCTACATTGAAACATGGTTTACAAGAACAAAAATTACAAAGAAACAATATTAAAAAGGTCTAAAATTATTGCACTGGTTTATTGTTGCAAAAATCAGGAATGAACCATTAGTATAGAAATTGCTGACAAAGGCGTAAAAAATTAAAGAAATAAAAAATAGGAAACTCCAAAATAATACGACGTTAGTAGTATATTACTATGTCATGATTTTAAGCAATAATATGCAATGCAGTGCTGACGTAACGTTATATATATATATATATATATATATATATATATATATATATATATTTATAATGTTTTTTTAACCGGTCACCAGTTAAAAATTACTGAATGCATCTACATGGGATATCGACTATCTGACGCGGAATAGTTTGTAGATGAATTTAAACTGTTAACTTCTTCAATCCCCTACGTTATTCCCCATTTTTTCTTATTCACTTTTTTAACCCACAACGTCCAGTAAGCAGGTTGCGTAACCGCCAGTTTATCACGCCGGTATAAACGATGAGTGGTAGTAGCTGAGTGATCGAGAATTTTCGATATTATTCAATCAGAAGGCATTGACAGCGTATTCCGATCATGGATATACTGATTGATGATGCTAGTCAGAACAAATCACTCTCTTCGTGCGCCGTTAAGCCTTCAGTCCCGGTTTCGGCCCAGCAATCTGTTTTGGACCAACGCTGAGTACTTATGTTTCAAATTCTCATTCTAGAAAAGAATGAAGAAAAGGTTTCGCGAGAGTATTTCTCAGCAGGGCATATGATAATAAGTCGTATAGAAAATTTATATAAAGATCTCACCTGTATAATATCCCTCAGTTGTTGCTCGGTCTTGGGCTCGTTCTGCCGGGTCTCGCAGAACTTGCCTAGGGTCGGCGACGACAGCACGCGGCCGCCGACGTCCGAGGTGGCGCCGGGCAGAGCCGCCGCCGCCAGCAGGTCGAAGGCCTTCTTCCTGGCGGCCTTCTCCGTTGGAGGCTCGATGTCCAGCGAGCCGTTCCTCGTCAGTAGGCCTTCGTTGAAGGATCCGATTGAGTCGTAGGCGGAGACAAGAGAGATGTTGGACAACATCAAGAATAGGAAGTGTCGAGGAAGGACAGCATCAAGGTTAGACAGCAACAAGGATGGAGAGCCTTAAGGTACGACAGCACTAAGTAATAAGCATGGAACAGCATCGATGTTGGATAGGATTGCCGTTGGACAAGGATGAACAGCACCAAGGATGGACAGCATCGATGTTGGACATAATCAAAGCTGGACAGCAACCCAATAATTAAGAAGTGATATTTCTTCGGATTACATGTATTAAGTGCACCCAATAAAGTTGTGGTAAATAAAATAATTTATTGCATTTAAAGGATTTTTTTATCAGCCTGCAATAATTTGCCATATAAAAAACTATTGAGAAATGGAAATTGTGAATTAAGTGATAAAATTGACTGTAAATTGAAATATATTCAATATTTATAACATAACATTTTTATAACAGTTATAGTAAATTGTGCATTACGTATCGTGGTTTTGTATTATTCGTGCCTAACTGTACTTGGGAGATGTAGTGTTACGTAACCCATATTTGTTTGATATACAAAGAAACAATATTTTAGATATAATATCTTATAATTCTATTATTATAGGTTGTAAATATCCTAAGCTTTACATTAGAAGCCATAGTTTTGATGTAAAAAAATGCAAAAGCGTTTTGTGGGCGTAATAATATAATATAATAATTTGACTGCGGTAGAGCTGTGCTGCGTCCAATTCGGCTGCAACACAATCATGAGCCGGATCGACCAGCGAAATATAACTCGCAGAACATAAACGTGGAGTAGCAGTTTCCGCTGTTGGGTTTCGTCCAGTGAGTGCAATTTCCGGAGGCCCACTCCTCGCATCGGATATCTTATGCCTTTACAAAAACTCTTGTGGCCCACTCCCTCCTCCATTCGATATTCCATTCCCTTCTAAGGGGTCGGCAACGTGATTACCGTAATTGTAATCTCTGAGGTTGCGAGGGTCCATGGGCGGCGGCGATCACCCACTCTCTGGTAGCTCGCTTATACGTTTGCCGCTTGAAATACTATATATAATTTACCTGTCTTGAACTTCGCTTTGCTCCGGAACAGTTCGGGCGAGCTGCGGCTCTTCTCGGCGGCCAGCAGCGCGCGACTCCGCGGCACGGCGAGCTGCTCGAAAACGTCTCGCAGCTCCGAGCGCATCACTAGACTGAAAAAGTGGGCGACGTTGACTTCGCGCGCAGCGCCCGCGACTTCCACCTCGGCGGGGCGGTAGTGCGCGCGCTCGCGGAAGCCGACGTAATTGAAATGACATTTGTTTTTTCATTAATGGCAACTCGAAACTTAAAAACGTTCATAGCTGTTGCATGTCAGTTTAATCTTTATTCACTGTCATTTAATATTTTATCGATGTGCTTGTCTGTAATTTGAAAATCAACAGTAGAGTTCATCTAACAAAATGAGGGACTTTAATTGTTCGAGATTTTAAATCAAATTACCACCGAGAAGTAAATTTTACGAAAGCTTCGGCATAACATTTGTACTGGGAAAAATATGAGAGTCGTCACGCGACCACGTCAAATGGCTGCGTCACGTCACCCCATCAGAGGCACCTCGTCACGACGTCTCATCACGCTGTTCTACCTCATTATGATAGTATGAAACCCATTGAGGAAATGGCTTAAAATATCAGTACGCGTTATGATTCACTTTCTTTTATATTATATAGTATTAACTATATAAAAGCACGTGTTCACTCATATTTTACTATCGAATTCAAACGTTATCAATAATAAATAATTACAAAATGACTAATCACTCTTATTTATAAAAGTGCATAAACAACTTCGCTTCTATCGTGCGTTCACCAACTATGCCAACTAAAATGTTTTTACGTATTTGACTCACCTAAAACTTCTGAATAAGGCCACAAAATCTATAAACTCTAATTGGGTCTCGTATCCTACGGAACCGGTGCGCAAATGCTTGAGGTTCTTCCAGAACTGTTCGCTGGTCTCTAATCTTTTTAGACTGGAACAAATGAAAAAAAAAGATAGGTCATTTGAATTTACTTTATTATAAGTTATTTATATGAAATGTAATATCTTCCAAGCGTTCAATATCATTAAATATTTTCGTTATTTAACCGACCAACGGAATAACATATTTTTCTTTATCATAAAAAGTTTAGGGCAAAAATCTTATATATGAATAATGGCTTTTTATTACCTTCGCTATTTTCATTCAATGAATTTTAATGTTTATGTATATTTAACGTATTAAAACAGTTTAAAATTCACGACTTTTAAATATTTCCGTTAAATATACTTTTTTATTTTAGTTTTGACTTCAGTTATTTAATATGTAGATAATTCACAAATGTCAATCAATAATAATATAATGATTGAAAGGTGGCAAAGACGAGGTTGTGTAATGGCCGGGAAACTAAAATGACCATCAGACGGTAATAATCGATGACTATGGTGGTGGTGCTACGATCGTGTTACGATAACGACTGTAATATGGAAATGACTGTCTGTTGCCGGCCGTTGACGCCAGGCCTATAAATAGTTAAATAATATATAAATAGGGTATGAAAATAGCAAATTTATGTAAATAAGTAACAAATATGCAAAGTTAATACGTAAAGCTGTGAACTTACAACAACATAAATAAAAGATCGTACGTTATAAGCAATAATTGCTCAGAAAAATATGAAAACACCGGAAAGGTACCTGCGGTCAGTTAGGATAAATCAGTTAGTCATAATTGTTTGTCATATTGTGTATGTAAATATGTAACGATGTAAATACCATTGATATTGTTAGAAAGGAATAAATAGAGGTTGGAGGGAGAGGGAGCATTGAGTCGATACTGGCCGAATAGCACAGTATAACGCATCTAGGGTCGTATTAATAAACGTCACTCAAATGGTGCGCCATCTCAAGAAGTGATGTGTAAGCGAGACATGTATTGTTTCTCATAGCGAAGCACTATAACTGTCTTGTTCTTCTTACTCTTAATATAATACGCCGCACTTAAGTGCGCTTTATTAATATGACCCCTAGTGAGGAGGGGCCGCGTTAGGATCGGGGGCACTGATGAGCGCGAGTGCGCGTCACATCGTGTCACAAGGCTCCGGAACTCGGTGACGTCGGTAAAAAGGCTCTTCCAGCTGTTACCGCCCAACCTGATCCTGATCCTGGTGGTGATCTCCGACACCTGTATCAGCAAAGCCATCTTGCCAGACTTGTGGAATGAGGCCGACATCATCGGCAATCCAAAGCCTGGAAAGCCGCGATCTTAATCGTCCAGCTATAGGCTTATTGATGTCTTAGAAACGCTAGGTAAACTATGCGAACGACTATTGGAGAAACGCCTCAAAGACTTCAACGAGTACGAGAGGATTCTCATAAAGGAATAGTTAGTTTTTCGTCCGGGCCACTCTTGCACGCATCAAGCCCACCGCATCACGGAGTATATACATTATACATACAGGCTTCTCTAAAAGCTGCCTTAAACCAATTCGCGCTCCTTCTCGGCATGGCGAAAGTTTTCGAAATAGATTTCTCCATTCGTAGATCTAGCACAATGCACGCATTTATAAACTCCACAAGTTGGAACTACTGGGCCGATTCGTATTCATATTACGGGATTTTCTGAAGGTAAGATACTTTCGTTTCTGCGTTGAGGGAACGCGTTCTTCGTCCAGAGCGATTGAAGCCGGAGTCCCTCAAGGCTGTGTGCTCTCCCCCTATTCTGTACTTCCTGTGCACGAACGACGTACCACGGGATCTTAACGTCAAACTCCCGCCATTCGCAACTGATTCGGCATTATACATACTCAAAGTACGGTCCAGAGCCCTAACACAGCTCTGCACAGATATCGACACCCTCGGCTACTGATTCAGGAAGTGGACGATTGAGATCAACCCCGAAAAGAGTGCAGTAATGTACTTCTCGAAGGTTAGATTAGAGACCCCTGTCTAAGGAAATTGTTCAAATGAGCTATTCCCTGGGTTACAGAAGTCAAATACCTCGTGGTTATTCTAGATCCTAAACTTCATTTCTACAAACACGTGAAACGCTTCCGTGATTGGGTGGCCTTCTATTTCGGCCGACTCTACCCGATGAGAAACGCCCAAAGCAATAATGTCTCTCTCCGTAACCAAGTCACGTTGTTCATTACGTGCATATGTTCGGTCCTCACATATGCCGCAGTAATCTTAGCGCATATATCATCGTACAAAATACACAAACTACAAGTTATTCAAAGTAGATTAATGTGTCCAGCCACAGATACCCCATGCTACATTAGGAATCTGAATCTACATAAGAAACTGGGCCAACAGACTATCGCGGCTCTCTTCAAAGAGCACTCCAGACGACAGCCGTACCCCAACCCACTGGGTTGGGGTTGCGTACTGCGGCTGCATACTATAATATCAAGGCCTGGCGCAAAAAAAAACGCCGGTCTAAACGTGTGCTTTCAGACCCTGATGATTCCATCACATGCACAATCGCGAATTCTTCTTCGCATCAAGGAACACCGTGGGTCTTTCCTTAACACTTTACCGTCGTACGCGTAGACGCAGACCGCGCGTGCTGTCGTCAGGAATTCCTGTGAGGCTTACAAGCCTCGCACATCAGACTCGCACTTTCTGACTTCAAATACGGGAACGGCCCACGCCTCCTCCGCTGCCTCCAGTGACCACCTAAGCCGAGGTCCGTGTCTCTACGAGGTGTCCTTAGGCAGTCGCTCAAAAACTTTCTGCGGCTTGAATGCAACGCTGGCCGCGCGCAACGCGTTCGGTTACACAGTGAAAGCCTTCGTCTTCAGAAAGCCTTCGGGCCAACAGTAAGGTCCAAGGAGGTGTTTCAATCAGTAAACATCTGATACTGTTCACGTGCCTGAGCGCATGTTCGTCTTTGTAATGAAGATTTCATCTTTCCCGTAAAAATAAACGTATCGATTCAGTCGCAAGCCGCCCCTCGAACAGTGAACATCTAGTGCCGACCCAGTGCTGTCGGTTCTCGCCGCCTCCCGTTCAGACTGAAGTGTGTTGTGTTTTATTAGTTCACATTCTTGACGTCATACGAACCCCGTATCCAAAATAGAGAATACACGACACTATAAGATCGTACATATTTGACGTGTGGCAATGGCCACGACGGTACAATGGTAGCGATACTATAACACTGGGAGACAGTAATGACTATCAGATGGTAATACTTGACAGGTTGTATTAGTCTAAGATCCGGTATTAGAAAAATCTACCCTCATCTGTTAATTGAATCAAATATGTACCAATAAACAAGCGACAGTGTTTAATTACAAATTATGTGATATGATGAATTAGACCGATAAGTGAAATAATTATTCATATTTACATAATAATAAATAATAACGTAATGAATATTACGGATATTTAGATCTTATTGACAGAAGTCTCAAATTATTCCTCTAAAATGCTATAAAAAAAATAAAATATGACAATAATAAAGATATGCTGCTATTTATACGCGGGGCGCACTATAAGTTTCTGGAACTGGCCACTTATATAAACAATATTTAAAAAGTATTTACTGCATTTGAATACGGAACTCTTTGGTTGTTTGTTCCATCTGACAATTTTCTTTACATTGTGGCGTCATTTTAACAATCTCCCGTCTTCATCACTACGGATTTAAGTCGTGAAAATTTTCATGGTTTTGATTTTCTATGATTTTAAGTGTAAATTGACAGCTCAGCAGAACCTCTCTCAGCACCAAAATGCTTTTAGCGATAAAGCACCTTGAAAGGCGACTATTTATAATTGGTTTGCAGAACTCAAACGTAGTGTCAATCTCAGTGACGCATTTCGTGACGGTCGCCCGTCCACCTGTGAACGACAAAAACATTGATGCTGTGCGCAGTATGGTCGAGACAGACAGGCATGTGACCTACCATGAGATTCGGGCATCTTTACGTGTAGGCATGAGTAACATACAATCAATTCTACAGAAACATTTGGGTATGAAAAAGCTGTGCTCCCAGTGGATCCCACACAATTAGACTGAGGCTCAAAAAACGGACCGCGTCACTAGGTGCAATGCCATGTTTACCAGAATCAAAGAAGAGGTGTTAAATTTGGTGTCGAACGTAGTAACAGATGAAAAAACGTGTATTTATTGCTACGATCCCAAAAAAAAAAAGCAGAAATTGACCCATAGATGAGCCGAAACCAACCAAAGTGGAGCGCGAGTGAATTTCCTCTAGGTGGATGATTGCTTTTTCTTTTTTTAATAAAACTGGAGATTTGGAAAGCTGTCCTACCGTGAATAGTGATTGGTACACGACCATTTGTTTGTCGGAAGTTATTGACAAATTCCTTAGAAATTGCCGTAAAGGTCGTATCATCTTGCACTACGACAATGCCAGTTCTCACACGGCCAAGCAGATAAATAATTTTTTCAAGGCGAAAAACTTAATATTATATTAATTATCATAGATTTATTTGTTTGAATTATTTGCATATCGTTGTTATCGTTATTATATATATATATATATTTAATTTATGGCTTATGGTAGCTAAAATATAAAATATATGGTTTATATTCCACGGAATTTAGTGACCTGGTAAAAACTCCATCAATTGTAGTTCTGGGTCTTGTTGTTGATGTTTGAGGACTGCTTATCATAAAAATTGTATATATTACAAAAAAGAAAAAAATGTACATCTCTATGTTTTTAATTTTCTAACCGTGTACAGTTTATTTTTAAATGATTATTATTTTATTATTATTACAATTAATTGATGTTTACTAGATGAACAGTCGTATTAATTAATAATTGCTAGTTTTAATGAAATTATTTACATTTACCGATAATTACAATCAAAAACTGAGGTTAACCTGAAATAACCTACACAAAATTAAATACCATAATTACGGCTATGTGTTGGATGTATTAGAAAAAAAGATATAATTATGTAATATTTAAAAGGCAGATAACAGTATTGTAAATTTATGAGAACAATGTCTGCCACCGTAATCCTGCAGCTACTAACATTAATTACTCAATTTTTTTTTTATGTACGCTGAAAATAATTTCACGATAACTGCCATTTATAACTGTATTTAGTATTTTGTAAGCTTTACACCTACGTGTTAATATTTTTTAATTGACAGACGAGGTAAATAAGTTCTATCCGTCTACCTGTTCACTCCTGGCTGCAGATGGCTGTAGCTGTCATAAAGGTCGTCGCCTGTTGTGATAAGGTGTACAACATCATATTTAAAAGTTTTGTAATTGTGATGTAAAATTAACATAAGAAGCAAAAAATTAATTATTCATTAACTAATTAATGTTAGTAGCAGCAGGAACTACGTTGGCAGACATCGTTCTCATAAATTTATAATATTGTTATCCGCCTTTGAAAAATTATTTGATTAAATTAACAGATAAGGGTATATTTTTCTAATGCTGGATCTTAGGCTATAATAATTGCGGATGGGTTATGATGTGGAAACGGTATTAGCAGACAATTGGCAATGATTGGCAGACGATAAGAGCTGTGGTACGAGGTAGTGATTGGAAAAAAATGTGATGATAGTCAGATGCTATTTAGTGCTTATAAATAAACTGTACTAATAGAGATTCTAGATTAACTACCAATTCAGTAATGACCTGAATTGAGAGTTATTGTCACATCTGAGACCTTAACGATTTCATGATTATAAAAAGGGTTTGTTAATCCATAGAGAGTTTTAAAGGTTCTATTGATTAGAACTCAACTCACCTGCTCCTGTTGGGCGAGGTGGTGGTGTTGGCTGTCAGGCTGCTGTGCCTGGGGCCTTGGGAAGACGGGTGGTAGCTCGAAGTCGCTGAATAGGAACTGAACCGAAAGGCAGAAAGATAATACTTATATAAAAGGATAGACTAAAATCCCTTTTTACTATTTTATCTGTCGTGAAATGTGGAGAAGTGGAAATGCGTTAGTTCTACATATTCTGAATTCATTGATTGCACCTAGATATGAGAAATATCATAATGTTGACTGTTCCATATTAATAAAGATAACTATATAATATCAAAATATTAAAATTAATTTAGCGGATATGAAAAAAAAAATCCGTGTATACATGTGCGCTCATAAGTGTGGTATTTATACACGTGGAAAAAAAATCGACTTTCATACACTTTCTTGTGTGACCACATTCGTGTTCTGAATAAACTCTCAGAGAACGAAATTAGATACAGAATGACAAGTTTGTAGTCTTATTTTTGATTTAAATAATAATTGTTGATGATACAATAAATTATTTTCGTAGGTATCGTAAAAGCGATTTTATTTTGACAAAACGGAACATTTAAAATTGTATTTGTTACGCTCGTAGGTTTAAAAATTACTAAAATTTGGTAAAACCAAATGTGCATGCCTTAAGCGCTCGTGCCATACGTATGTTATTTAAATTAGAGGTTAATGATAATATATGAGCTTTTCACCTTAAATCTTTTTTTGAAGTTCTTCAAAACTTTCCCGAGGTCACTAATTAAAATTATTATACAAAATTGTTGTTAATATAAACTTATTACTAATTACATTAAAAATAACTTTGGAATTAATTAAAACGTTTGAAAGTAATTAAAAAATAAACAAATTCTAAGATAGATTTGAACCCGGGCACCCTGCGTGCGCGATTTAAAGTTAAACAGTTGAACTAAATCGTATAGCTGATCCTCGGGCGAAAATAGTTGATTTGTTTTTGATATTAATACCGCCATCTGTTGGCAATTACAAAAACATAAAACATTCATGTCAATCTCCATTTCAGATATTTAAGCGAAATGACAGACCAAAACATGAATAACTGCCAGTTAAAAAATTCAATTACAACGAATCGATACTATATCAAGCTATGATTTTCAATACAGTTGTACCCAATCGATTAGTGATAAGATTAAAAAAGAAATTAAGTTTAAAAGTTAAATCATTTTTTAGTTATCGTGATTACACGGGATTTTCAGGCGACAGTAGAAACATACCTACGCTCGCGCTTAAGGCATGCAATATTGTAATATTTTTATGAGATACTAATTCATATTTTAAGGAAATGAAATGCGTTAAAAAAAATATTGGGTTGACAGCGTGTTAATTCATTTTGAATTTCAAACCCACAGTGATAAACACCTCTGTATTTATAAACAATAATTTATTAATATTTCCCATGTAGTAAATATCGAATTTTTTCATCTCAATTCCATCGTGATTGATATTTACCATATCAAGTTGAGAATTCAGAAATAAATATATCACATCGTACATATATCTAACTAAAACAAAGCATTATTCTCCTTAGACTGTACCAACACATAGGCCAATACGTCCCAATAAATCTATTTATGGAGTTCAATCAGATAGAATGCTTTGCGTTGGAAGATCAGGCTTGGTCAAGGTCATGCTTACCTGTGCCTGGGTGAGCCATGAGCCATCTCCTCCTCGCTCCTGGCTCCCGAGCTGTGGGTAGTGCCGTAGGTTTTCGGGGAGCTGGATTTCAATTCCGAAGTCGATTTGTTCTTCTGGAACCAACAATTGTGCAGATGTGCTCACTAGTATAATACAATATGAAATTGATACGATCAGAGAAGCTACATCATTGGTGTCATCGAATTTGGTTCTATAAAATGGAATTGATAAGATTAAATATAAAGATCTACTTATAAGAATATTTAAAAATATGCCCTCTCTTCATCATGACAAAATCATATTAAATTGAACAACAATTAACTGTTAATTTATCTACCACATTTCTTATAGCATAGTCTAGGGATAAACAAGCAGGTGAGAAATTAGAGTGTAATAGTCACCGCCGCCCATGGACACTTGTCCCCCAGAGGAGTCACCACGGCGTTGCTGGCCTCTTGGGATGGAACGGGATATCGAATAGAGTTAGAGCGGAAGGATGGAAAGGGGAGAGGGGAGCGGTTCACCGGAACTCTCACTCACTTTCATCAGTCGAGCCGGCCCATTTTTGCGTAGCTGCCAAGTTCGTCATAGTACGGTACTATTACAAATACATTTGAAAGAGGCCATAAGAGTAGTGCAGGAAATTAATTAAGGTAGTAGGTAAGGCAGTATTTTTTTTTAATTAATCCCACAACTTCCAATACCAAAAAAGATCTTTTTATTTTTTTCTTTAACTCTGTATACTTTGACATACCCGTGGTTTCAAAATTCTATGGGAATTCATGACCATGTATTTATTAGTGGCTAATATGAATTTCTGGAACGAAGTTCCTTAACGCGGCTTGCGGGAGGTACGATTCGGTAGAAATCGTCACGTAAAGAAAAAGCGTTGTACCTTTTACATTGGACTCTCAGAGATCCTCTCTTTTTCTGATTAATTGAATAACGTGGATGCTGTCCAGCGTTAGGGTCGTTAGCTCTATATATATTATGTATATATACAACTATAATGATTAATAGTTCCTCCTTGATTTATTTTTTTAAACACTACATTTAATTACTCTTAAAAGTTGTTACATTATTTAATTGTTCCTTTTATTTAATAATACATAATATATACTGATAGGAGCTTCATTCCAACCGGGTGTTCTACGAAATCTCATGTTAATTTTACTCTAATTAGATATTCTCTATATCTGTTGCTTATGTCAATTATTATAATATTGTAGAAATCATGAACTGCAATTAAAAGATAATATTTAAACATGTACTCGGTTTTTGTTTCGTCAATATCGCTGACTTCCTAAGGATTCCACAAATGATCCTGAACCGATATATTTTACAAAAATCATTAGTGATCCATATCTTCTCGATTTACGGAGCGAATTTTAAAATCGTGCACAAATAGTTGATACCGTTTGTAATCTACTATTGAATAAATGCAAAGGTAAAATAAAAATTAAAAAAAATACAAGAGTAATGACAAATTTAATGCAACACTAGTACTGGAAATAAGACAAGGAAGATGGCGACCGATATTATTGACAGTAATCTAGAATTGAACAATAAATACACGCGATACCTTGAATTTGATACCCGCTCCTTTCATCGACTCGCAATGGGTGTCGAATCCTTTGACGGGAGTAGAATGCGAAGAACTGCCGCTGGTGGAGTCCCTGCCACCGAAAACCTGAGGGAATGAGATAACCACAGTTAGGGCTTCAACAATCAACAACACTGTATAACGTTATTTAGGTGGACAACACAATGCACTCTTTTGCACTTATTGACTCATAGCGCGTTAATGGTGCCGAAAATGTCTATAAATATTTTATATACGCCCATTACTATTAGAATAATTATGAGTTATTATGATTTATGTTTTGGATTTATTACAACAGGCCTTCCTGAGGCTAAGAAAAGGACGATAGTGAGTCAAAGATTTTGATTTGGTAAGAAATTTCCTTGCGCAATATTTTAAAGTTTCTGCTCTTAGCTTAATAACATTGTGTGATTGTGTGACATTAAATGTGATTCAAATCGTTTACATACCTTCTGTAATGCCTTATACAATTATTCATAATTTGTTTCCAATTTTGTTTTAGGTTTTGTATGATCCCTGATTTGTTAACAAAACTGTTCCTACATTTTAAAAAGACTGGCTCATCAATCTCATGAAAACCAACTACTACCATCCCAATTCGGGAGATTAATCTGAATAAAATTCAAAACAATATTCATAACTTAAAACTTAAATACATTTAAGTTCAATATTAAACATTAACTTGGTCACGAAGGGCATCATAAAATTTCCGATTAATTCGAGGACAAATGTCCTTGGACATAAACAACTCGAATTTTTAATGGATCATGTCTTTTTGTAATAATTTCCTTATTTATAATATTGCACACGATACCGAGTTGAAAAGCGCTACCCTCAAGTATCTTGCTTGTTCTTCTTGAGGCAAAATTTCCTTCCGAAAGAGCGGTAAATTCATATTATAATGACGCATTTCAAGAGTTGGTATAACCTATAAAAAAAAAAAAAAACGGAATTTTAGGTATGAATAGGGAATCAATCCTCACCCTTATGGCGTCCGATACCAAAGGTTCGCAGCAGCATCCGTCCTCGTAGTACAGCGCCGTGTATTTATTTTTCAGCCAGGCCAAACTCCTGTCGGCCAGCTTGGCCTGGCTCATCAGCGCCTTTATCACCGCGTGCAAGCCGACCGCCCACACCCTGCAAACCGGAGACCGCTGATACAACAATGTCTGTACGTTTTCTTGTCTGTCCGTTTAATGTCTGTTTTTCTGTTTCACCTCGTTTCCCGCATTCGCTCTCCTTTCAATATCTCTGTCATGTTTTTCGTCATTTATAAACAAACTAATCAAGTGGACAAATTTTTGCACTTCTTTGACTCTCTCTATTTATTACCTTATATATATATATATGTTCAGCCAAATCAGCATGACTGCTGCGATGATTGAAAACACACACAAAGGTAAGACATCCGGCAGAAGAAGAAGTAACAGTTTGACATGCTGAGGTGACAGGATGTAGCCACCGTGCTATTCAACCTGTTCACGGATAGCTGTTCGTGATTGGAGAGTATGGTGGACTGAGGATGGATGAGCTGTCGTCACGCTAGTGGCAGGTTGCAGATATATATCGCATTCAGTCTTACTTCCGCCTTCTCAAACGTCCTGGCCTTATCTTGCTAACGTTAACGTTCATATATCTTTTCTTAACAGCATCATTAATTTTAGCTACCACCTTCTGCAACTAGCACGACGACAACTAATCCATCCTCAGTCCACACTCATACTCTTTCAAATTACACAGACAGCTATCCGTGAACAGGTTGAATAGCCACGGTGAAGTTATACATCCCTGTCTGACACCTCAGCGTATGTCAAACCTGTTACTATATTCTGTTTTCTGCCGGAGGTATTGTACCTTTTGTGTAGTGTTTGCTAATCAATCGCAGCAGTACATAACGATTTGGCTGAACAAAGAGCATAAGAAGCTCAAGTGAAGGTGGAAAAGTTTGTATCGATATTTTGGCCATTTATGGTGGCGTACAGACTTTGCTCAAGGGTGCGATCTCGTGGTAAGGTATAATTCGTTTTGATCTCTTTAACACTTACAATGTGGACTTTAGTCACATTGTATATACATACTAACTTTTCGCCCGGGGCTACGTCCGCGTGAAATTCGGTATTTTATATGTAGTTTTCGGCGTAATTCATAATAAGTCGAGCGCATAGTGTTCAGAATGTAGAGTGTAAGATTTTTTTTTTTTTTTCGTGTGCCCGTTGCTCATCCGTATCGTGACGTCTATAGGCCTTCGACGCTAGCAATTACTATTTGCCTTGTAACTTCTCGGTCTTGACTTTTAAACGAGGATAGCTTTTTTCATGATATCCGAATAAAATGAAATAAAGCTTATATTTCACTCCAAGTCAAGCTCTGTTTACCTGTGTAAACGGCATTAAAATATGTTCTGGTAATTTCCTAGATATGCGCAAACAGACAGACAAAAAAATTTAAGGTCGTTGTTTTCCCTTGAACTACCTTTCTCTTATTGTCCCCTCTCCACTTTTCATACATACCTTAAATTTACAGACACACTGGTGTCTATAAAAATATTGTGTACTAGAAGTGCCGAGGAATAAGTGAAATTAAGTTTCCATTACACTAGCGAGTGCTATTTTTGCTTTTGTTTTAAACTTGTGTATTTAATCAAGATTCCTTATTGCTTTATTATTGTAATATAGATGGCGCTATGAAATTAGCTTCGCGACAGGACAGTGATGCTCAGTGGTAGAACTTTCGATTTCCAATTCTAAGTTCAAGGAGAATCAATGACACTATGATCCTACAACGCATACTTTAAGACTAGGTATGGTAGGTAGGTAGGACTTATGAAACCTAAGAAGAGGCTTAAAACCTGTCAAGTGGTGTCCAACTGGTTGCGAAACTTGGATATGCCACCAAGTGTACCGTCTCTAGCTATCTTTTTTTTTGCAAATAGCGCCATGAATGTATTAATTTTTTGACTTATTTGGATGGCACGACATTCAAGTGTGATTATCGGGATTGAATCTATGTTTAATGTGACACAAACTATTGTTCTATTACACTTCCAATATAACAAAAAATAACTTAAGATGTTCGTAGAAAAAAAATTGTATGAAGTTAGTAAAGGGTGGTTTCTAAAAAGAAATTTGTTTTGAATTGCGTTGATTGCTACGTGCTACTTGCTACGGTTTCTCGGTGGGCGTCACGTGCCTTGAACTCTCGGTGACTTTCTGACTTTGAACATACTTTGATGTACTGTCGCCTACAAATAAACAAAACTTTTTTGTTTCGAGACAGGCCTAGAAATACAAAATAAACTCTTATGGATATAACTGAAGTTTAGAGCTTAGAATTGGATTTAAGCGCTTATTTGTAATGCAGATGTATTGTGATGTATTGTTGTTTGGTGCATAATGTATGATCATCAACTGGGCGACGAGTGATCAGTCGGAACGAAATCGAGAACAGTTGAGAAATAGTCGATAGATAGTCAGTTAGTTTAAGAAGAACATGGTCTTAAAGCATGTTTGTCTTTGCAAAGAAAAAACAACAGTGTGTGTCCTTATGTACGCGCGTGAGTAAAGTTATATTTCTTTGTCGTAATTAAAAAAAAATGTTTTTAGTTGCATGAGAATAATTAAAGGACTGGAGTGGTACAGTCAATATAGTTTATTTTAAATTTGATAAATTGAATAAGTGAATATTTGTTTTCTCATATTATACAATTTGTAGTGCTAATTTTACCTTATTATTTTTTATTATAATAATTATTAAGAGAAAAATTGGAATATGTTTTCAGTTTGTTGCCTTCAGCTACACAAAACTCACCGGCTGATGTCACTGTTGCACTTGCTAATTCCGTCTGTTTCACGGTTATATCAATATTCGGAGTGGATGATATTGGTAGTATTGTCCATATCTTGATAAATGGCAACTCCTCCAGTTCGAACATGTGACACATCAGTTATTAATGGTGTGAAGTTGCTCGCTTGCGAGCAACTTCATACTGTAGTTTTCTTGTCACCACGAGAAAAACTCACTCCCTTCATTTTATTATAACGCGCCAAAAGAAATATAACTTCGAAGAGTGTGTAAAACGAAGTGAGATGCTTTAACGCAATATTGGTGTGACGTTTCGAGTTAATTTACATCCTAAAAGCTCACCTGTACAACTGTATGGGGAACATGAAGTGGACGGTCCTGTTGTCGCTCAAGGTGTTGCCATAGACAAGGGTGATGATGTTGACGCCGTCCGGCCCTTGCGCGTCCAGGCCGTGTCGCTTCGCGCACGCCAACAGCTCTTGGATGTCTCTGGAGTCCAACAGTTTTCCACCTACCCTCATATCTTTTACGCATTGCAAGTCTATGTATCTGGGAATAGATTGAAAATCAAAATTATAGACATTGTTCAACGGTTCGATTAGAGGTCGGCCAAACAATTCAGCACGCTATACCGAAATTTATTAAAATATATAAAACTATTTGAAATAAGTAAAATATAAAAAAAATATGATATCAGTTTTTTCGGTTGACAGCTAGGGTTTAGTAAGTGATTTAATGGAGTCCTAATTCTACTCAAGGCCTAATCCATATAGTGAAATATTTCATAGTCTACTCACCCTTCTTCGCCTACAATGCCGGCTTCGTTCTCGTGCGTTAAATTGGCTGTGTATTTCAATGGTATAACTTCTTCGGGATTATAAGATAGACTAACTTCTGGTAACTGTACACTATCTGATGGAGTTTCTCCTGGAATATAAACGAATTTATTAAAAAAAAAAAATTATGATCTAAAAAGTAAAGATACATGAATTTTAAAATATACCGTATAATGTTATTCAGATTTATTATTTTTACATCAAATATGATTTATTTGGAAATATTTAGAAATAAAATAATGTAATGATTTTTTTTACCAACACAATATAATGGCAAATAGTGATTTCAGTGAGAAATAATCCCTAACTCTGCAGCGTGTGACAATCCAAAAATTTTCTGCAATATCACATCATAACGTATAGAAAGTTATTTAAAAATTGGTCTTTAGAATTTTACAGGGTTAGGTCATGACTTACTTGTATAGCAAATACGAAAATGAAGGATACTTATTCGACGAATTGGTAAAGGGTTTTCTATTTCTAGAATATCTGAAACTATTTCTAGAACATTTTACGACTCGATATGACTACGAACGCATTTCTTTCGTCAGTGCGTTTTGACAGAACAAACAAAGGGTTGGATCAAGAAACAAGAAGACAAGAATCTTCTTAATGTGAGCGATTGGTCTAGGCTTATCGTTGTGGTGGTAGCCGTCGTCCTAATTTTACCATCGGACCATAGAGGAAGTAGAACGATACGATTTTTATTTTCGCTTCGCGGTCCGGTCTCTATGGGTACGAGAAGTAGACCTTCACATACGTTGACTTTCTAACTTTTCGAGTGGCGCAGTAGGTTGGGACTTGCGTGATGAGCTGGGCACGTGGGTTCTATTCCCGCGTAAGACCAATATTTATTTAATTAACAATTAATGTTTGTTTACCTCGAGTTCGGGTGTTTCTGGCTATTAGATATACGTATGCACAGGGAAAAAAAAGGTATGCACGTTTTGTATCAACTACCTGATTCTCATAGTACAAGTCTCATTGCTTAGTTCGGGAGCAGTTGGCACTGCGTTTGTGACTGAAGATTATTATACCTTAGTAGCGCGTGCCGAAGATATAGTAATAGCCTATACTTGGACGATCATCAAAGCAAGAATCTTGCTAAGAGCAGCGGACAAGAGTTGTCCTTTGGAACGAGAAGAAAGGGCTGGGCTGTGTTTGGTGGGAGTAGAAAATGAATTTGAGGAATATAAAAATGAAAGGAGTAAATATACGATAATAGACGTATGGACTTGTTTTCATCAAAATACTGTTTTTTTATCCTACAATTGAAGGGCAAACGAACAGGCGAGCCATCAGGGAGTACATCGTCACCGCCGCCCATGCACACTCGTAGCACTAGTCACCAGTGCGTCGCCGGTCTCTTGGGAGGGAATAAGACAGCTAACGGGTTGGTATCGGATTGATGGAAAGGGGTGAGGGGCGAGCGGGCCGACGGAACTCTCAATCACTGATCTATCATATAGATTGTGGAAAAGGAAAACCCATTGCATGAAAAAAAAGTTTTCTGAAATTCGTTTAATTTCCTCTTGTTTAAACAATAACACCAATCGATATCAACGGTCATCTTTATAACAATGAGAACCTTCTTGATATCATAAAAATAAATACGCACCGAAGAGGGATATTTATACAAATACGCCATTATGGCTTGGTTTATTACACGAAATTCTTTGTCAATGTAAACATATTGATTCTTCAACAAGTACTTGGTTAAACAGCTTATTCAATTATGTCAGTCAGTCAGTCATTCAGCATTATAATATAATATAATCTAATCAGTCAGCTTTAAAAAGCTGACCAGATAAATGTTGGAACATTGTCATGAAAATGAATAACCATGTTTTGAGTTTAAGATATTATCGATGGCAGGTAAACGTGAAAGGCCATAAAATAAACGAATTATATGTCTACAGACAAACTGAAATAATAAGATTTGAAATAATGAAACACAAACCATAAATTTCGGCGTTTTGATTCACAACTCTACGTCTATGCCTCATGAGGGTTGGTCGCGCAGCCTTAAATGACGAGTTGAAAGGGAAGGGCGACCCGAAAATGGAGTGTATTTCAACCTTGCGCCTTTATTAAATTTGAAGACGGTCAGTCTATTTTGTTCTGACCCATTTAGTCTATGTACAGACTTCGTTTAACATAAGCAAACGATTAAGTTATGACGTATGTACTCGCAATTTTTAATGAAAAGAGCGACATAAGCTGGGAAATTGCCAATATTTGATCGGAATTAAAATTAATTGAAGTTAGTGTAATTAGTCGTAATTATTTTGGCAATGTTTTCTATATTTTGAGGTTTAAGTAAATTTTTTTTTACGTTAAATTAGAATTAAATTCAGTTATATTGTCTATATTAAAAAAAATTAAAACGGATTTTCGAAGAGTAAAAAAACCGGTCAAGTGAGTATCGGGCCTGGCGCAGCGTATGGTTCCGTAGTTGCCCATCACGAAGGGGGCTTTGTGTTTGACACTATGAACATATTAATTGAGTTTATGTTTAACGGTTAAAGGTTATGTTTTTATATTTCTATAATCTTATACGATTCATAAACATATGTTTACTGCCTGTTTTAAACAATTATAGTTCTCTTTTTAATTTTGTTATATAATTTTGTTATACTACTCTGCCGTAAATTTTTTCACATATCAAACCACAATTTAACTGGTGCGGGTGGAGGGGAGTTACTTATCACTAACAAAACTTTGCACTTTAAAGCCTAAAATCTAGCAAACGGATCTCTGAATGGGAAAATTGCCTCGACAACCTTAATGTTTTTGGACAACCTAACCAATGATACCCCTCACTATGGGATGGATTACAAAAAAAAATTTAATTCTATTCCATTTGCAGAGGAGATACCCCAAAAACTCTTTTTGTGTACACTTTTCTTTTTGGTATATTTTATTTCAATTTTTAAATAATTACGATAAACGAAGTTCGACATAAAATATTTTAAGATCACTTTAAATATAAGCTTTTTTTATTGTAGAGATAATACAAATAATATAATCAGTTTTATTGTTGCTACGTTCTTTATAGAATTATCATTCCATTAACGGTTAAAGGCGTATTATCATACACTTTTGTAATCAAAGGCTTATGGTAGCTAAAATAATAAATATTACATAGTATGTAAACGAACAGCATTCCGTCGCTTATCTCAGTAATAGAATATAATATTCCTATTTTATTCTCTATTATAAATTGTTAAATAGGTAGCCTGTTTCAAAAAATAATACATAAATTATTAAGTATAAAACATAAATCATTCATACCGTCATTAATGTCACCTGATTGCGCGCATGCTTTGGTAACAATGCGTAACAAAGTTGAATGCATATCAATAACTTTGGACATCAATTTATAACAATAATGCAACTTAGGTATTAAGATTCATGTTATTTACCGGCGGTATCATACCTACGCTATCATTATATTCAGACTGGCATTAAATAAGCTCATCATTTACGTTACGTTGAGAGATTTTTCGTAAACCAAATGCGCGTGCGTTTTCACATCTCTTTGCGTTCACACTGAATCATGAATCGCAAGATAGTTAGCGGTGGAGAAAGCAGCGGCAACGTTGTAAAATCGCACGTGTACAAATTGTACTGGACGATGTATTAATAATTAACAAGAGTTATTTGATTTTTAGGTTATATTTATTGTTAACTTTATTATGTTCATTGTAATTAGAATACGATACTCTATAACGGGGAGAAGTGGTGCGGTGCTGATTATTTACATACTGTATAAACACATACGTAATATGAGTGATATCTGATATAATTCAATTAGAAATGATAATGCATTTCGTACTTTATGGATTGTCTGATTAGAATGGATAAATCATGTAATGACTGTATGGATTAATACAGAAAGAAAGATATTTAGCCGTTAAATAACATTAAAAAAGCTATAAAATTGAGGGAGAGGATTGATGATAAACATACATAATCAGAGATAAAGAGCGCACTGTCTTCATAACTCAGTAAATAAGATGTGGTAAGTTTAAAGCAAATACAATTTGTTGCCCATTCGCCTAAACCAGCAGTTCTATTCCGAAAGTGATGCGGTGCTGTTCATTTACATGCTGTGTATTATGTAGGGCATGCTTCCTTACCGTGTTGACAATGCGGCCGATGCGCTGGTCTGCACCAGGTGAGCAGTGCGCACGCCCTCTCTAACCTGAGTTGCGCCGCCGCCCCACTCATCTCCGCTTCCGCCACTACGCAAGCGGTTCCGTGGTGCAGTATCTGGAAGATATCATGGGGGCTGTAGGGGCTATGTGGTTGTAAATGTTATGTAAAATTCATGAAGTAGGCGTAAATTTTCTTATGATTTGAAACATATAACTAGAAAAGGCCGTTAGAGCCGCGTTCATTTAAACTCATATAACAGACGACTCGTCTCACCGTTCATACGGGAAATTGTCATGTATGCCAATGTAATGATTTGTAATTTTTTATTAGCAACATCCTTCCCCTATCTCAGGCTAATAATTGTGCACGATACGCGCTCAGTTCTTATGTAAGCATTACACTACAGTAAAATACAACGACAACGCGTTATTCTAATTTTATGATACGAAAGGTCGTGGGTTGTTAATTTCTTCATGGTAATTGGTAAGTGATGCAATATTAAGATATAAATAAGATATAAGTAAAATTGAAGGGCTTGGACCTTAAAGTGAAGAAGGTTGAGGCTACTCTGGACCAGTGGAATTGGGGACAGCTAATGATTGTTATCAATGGGGTGGTAATGCGCGCTCGCATGCGCGCGCGCACAGACACGCACACGCAAACGAATATTCAAACATACAAATCCAAACACACACGTACACGCACATGCACCATTACTTTACGTGTTTTTGAGTTTGACTTTTGATTTGTTTTGAGTTAAAATCTCTTAGGTCTATCAGACATAGAATTCATAGAATTCTTGTAATTATAAGGCATAGCATTTTAATCATTAGCGTTAATACCTTTGAATTCCTCATTAAGAAATGAAATGGTCGTGGGAGTGGGGGTGGGAGTAGGTGGCTTTGCGGTGGCTCGATAAGAACCAGACGCAAAAGTAGACGTAGATGTGCTCTGCTTGTTTATGGACATCAGCGAGACCAACACATTCTTTTAGTTATGTAACATTTTAAATGTTTGTATGAAGTAAATCGAGACACTTTTCAAAGACCATATCTATAATAAAGAGAATTAATTTTCAAAGGATCATTGTGGATATTGTTTTTTGAATATTGATGAATTAGTGCAATGAGCTCGATCTCATTTTCAAAATTCGTCACTGTTATCGAATACAAACAATGACAATTTTCTTCAGAACTATCTGCATGTTTTCCTTGTACATAAAAAATTAATCGACACCCAATGAAAGTGATTCTTAGAATAATTCAAATAAAATACGAAGATCTTATTTAGAACATATATATTTTGTATATAAATGTATTCGTAAAAGTCGTCGCCAATTTATTTATTTTATTATCGTTATATAGATAAGACATAGATAACACAATATAATATGAAAAGAGTAGAATATTAATTATCTCCAAAAATAACTCACTTGAAGCACGTGCCTGTCTAATTTGTCCGCATTCTGAGCAGCCAAAGGGAACATGGTGACGCCGTGGTCATGGGGCAAGGGTTGGACGGGACAGTATATCCCACCTTCCAGTTCGTACAAGGCCTCGTTCTCGAAATCACTGCCCGTGGCCCTGTGCGGCGCCGGCGCAAACACCGGGTCGTCGCAAGTGAACATTGCTGCTCTGGAAGAATATGGAATACGCTTATTGGCTGACATTAAAAATGTTGAATTCAGTTATTAATCGACATTAAAAACGTCGAATATGGTTATAGTTGACATTAAAGATATCAAATATGGTTATTGGCTGATATTAAAAATATTGAATTCAGTTATTAGTTGACATTAAAAACGTCGAATATGGTTATTAGTTGACATTGAAAATTTCAAATATGGTTATTGGTTGACATTAAAAATGTCGAATATGCTTATCGGCTGACATTAAAAATATTGGCTGTGGTTATTATTTGACATTAAGAATGCCAAATACGGTTATTGGATGATGTTGAAAATATGGATTACGGATATTGACTGACATGAAAAATATTGAATACGATTATTTGTTGACATTAAAAATGTTTAATTCAGTTATCAGTTGACATTAAAATATTGAATTTGGTTATTAGTTGACATTAAAAATGTCGAATGTGCTTATTGCCTGACATGAAATATATCGAACACAATTACTGACTGACATTAAAAATATAGATGACATAATATCTCATAATATTTATATGTGAAATATAGAAATAGATTGGATACCAATAACACAAAAGACAAAAAAAAATGATAACAATATGGAAACACACTATTCTGTAATTAGTAAATGAGTTTTCATATATCACGTTTAAAGTACTACTAATGTATGACGTCAATATTACGTACCCCATTTACGTAATTGGCAAAGTAGAGCGTTCATATATTCAAAAATTGGTTGTCTGTAAAGTCGGTTTATGGACGATAATTTTACGTGATGACGTCATAAGAAAACATTGATGGAAAATTACATACTTTTAGGAATTGAATTGAATTATTATCATTGAATTAGCATTATTTTGTATAATCAAAGAAGGAGTTAATTGAAAATGACAATGTTTTCGATAAATTAACATTTATTTGCACTCGTTCATTCAAATATTTTTCTACTTAAATTATACAGTAAAGAGATAGATGCATCACAAGCCAAATGCTTAGGCCGATCGTGCCTCTCTATCGCTAGTTCCGTGCTCTCGCTCGCACGCTCGGCTCAGGCGGAACGTGACAATGAGTCATGCTTATTCGCGTGTGCAGCCGGCGTTCATCAAATTATAAGAAGTTATCACGTCAAAAAATATATTTTAAAACACTCTCCCCTCATGGCGAAAAATAGTTTCAAAACAATTAGCAATGAAAAACAGCAAAACTTTTTAAAACGGGCACTAAATGAGAACGAAAGAGATGAAATGCTCTTCGTTATATTTCGTTGCTTCTGTATTTTGTAAATATACATGTATATCGATTAAGAGCAAAAGCCGAATATAAATCTGATCGTTCAGGTTCGACGTCTTGGAATGGCAAATACGTTTGTGTCGGGGTGTCACCTTAAATAGTCCCCGAAGACGGGCGTGTTCGTCCTGGCCAGCGCGTGGTGATGTTGGTGAAAACTGGCTATGTGGTCCATCACCGCCTGCGTCCGGTAGACCTTCTCCAGGTTCACCAGACCCTCGGGCCCGACCCGCCTCCAGCCGGGGGTCTGCTCACCTTCTTCATCGAACGATGCTATGTACTAGAAGAATTATTTTAAAGTTGATATTCGATAAACCTCAATTAATTATCTGTATAGTTTGAAATCAGTACGACTGATCAATTCGTCAGTGGGATTCAACGGATCATGCAAGTGTATGTGCGGTCTATGTATATCCCTATGTATAACAAAATATAGCGTATTTTACGTCTCGAACTTTAATAAATTGACGACATATATAACAAAATGCATGAGCATCATATTTATATCTTCGCGGCGAAATTTTAAGTTTTTCTAGACTTGTACAAAACACTAATCGTTGTTTATCACTCGAGTGCCATCTAGCGGCACTGTGTGAACGTAAAAACCCTAGTCTGATCGCGCGGTATTTTCGAATGTATTACAATTTATAAAAAAAATCAAAAATAAGTATTCTTACTATAAATATCACAAAAGCATACTTTATACCTAAAAAAAGGTATATACTTTTCGTTTTTTGTTCATAATTAATCGGAAAATCATAAAATGATCTTAACGATAAAGAACGAAAATTTTTTTGTAGAGTCGTGTAATGTTTAAGCCAAATTTATTCTGTGAAATTGTTAAACGTTCAATTTTGAATGATATTTTTGCGGTCGGTCAAGATGATAGCGTTGTTTAATATAAGAAGAAAATAAGATATATTTTAAATTTGCGTGCATTTATTTTTAATTAAATTCGATATTTGGTTTTTGGACAACAAATTTTAGAAAACTATTTTAACGTGTTGTCACGAAATGATCATATTTAGGGTTGGAAAATTGGAACTGAGTGAAAAGTAAAATTGCAGAACAGCAGAAGGTTCTGGTATTCAGCAACAATGAGATACAATATTTCACTACGGAACCTCTTCATCACTTTTAGTTTATCGCATTTAACTAACAAATACACTAATCGCAGAAGTAAAACAGTCGAACTCCAATATGTATCCCTCGACTGGTGGTCTCGAACGTTTCTCGAATGTAAACAATTCATCATTTATTTAGAAAAAAAACGAGACGTAAACATGTGAAACCTGACATAAACAAACAACATTCATTGCACTCTCGAGTATTCTTACCCAAAAAAAAATTCTCTAAAATTAAGCTTAAAATGTAAATAAGCGTAAGCGGAGGTGACGAGGGAAGGAGGGATGCGAGAGGGGAAGTTGCTTTCATTTTACAGGGTGCTCCAATATTGTTCAAAAATAAGTATTTTGATCTTTCTATTATTGCGTTTGTGATCGTAGCTCTAAAGATCTCGCGACGATGTCTTTTGGAATAACAGGATTAATATTATTAATTTAATGATAAAAAAATAATCAAACATGATTTTGTGGTTCTATCTATTTAAAATTAACAGAAACAAATAAAATAAAATAAAAAACTGCTTTTTTTACTCATCTATAAAATTTAAATTTTTAACACCTAAAAAGAAGCTGGGATTTGTCAACCATCAGCAAAGTACTGGACTAATACACTGTATACAAGCAAACTTCGAGTGATGTTTGCTTATCGCACCTGCTCCTAATATATATGTGTCTGTTATTTTCATAGTAAGGTATATGTTTGTGACTGTCGTTCATACTACACTCAATCAATTTACTAGTTCAAAATGAATGTAACTTGCGGTGGTTTGCACGGAAAACCTCACAGTTTCAACTAATGAGTGTCGTCGATTCGATAAAATGATATTAATAAAAATATACACGTATAAAGAAATCAAATGTACCACTTGTTTACTTCCTTGTTCTTGGTGTCTGGGATCCTTCTTCGAGGAGTCGCCCCTTAGAGGGCTACCGGCCCCTTCGTGCTCTTGCCTCTTCGCGCTTTCCCTTCTCGAGGAATCCTTTTTTAGCGAACCTCTGAAAGTAAACGTATGCAAATATAGAGCAAGAAATATATATTACAATACATATTGCATATTATACACAACAAGTACATACGCAAGTATACAGTCAACAGCGTCGATATATACAGGGTGTAAGGGACGGTCGGGCAAATACTGAAATTCTAAATACAGACTATTATTTTAAATCTCTGATCAGTGTTCTTTATTCCCGGAAACGCAATTCTAAAATTTTGTTATGTGATTACCACGCAATGTAACGCAAACTCATGCTGTGTGTATTACCCAGCAATACGCATCCGCGTACGCACCTGAGCGTTGATTATTGTATCGCGCGTTACATTGCTGTTTGTTGAAATTATGTTTTTTATTTATTTTTTTTTTTGCATAGGATGATTTGTTTGCTTAGTATAAACAATTTTACTTAAAAAAAAATTGAAAAAAAATCAGAAAATTTTGGAAATTTCCGGAGAAAAATTCTAGTGCCTATCGTTTCAGAATCATGATCTGAAGCCACCATTTAAGTATTTGACCGACCGTCCCTTACACCCTGTATATATATATATATATATATAAATATCTATTCATATAAAATGTGAAGGATTTATCACGATAAACATTAAACCTAATGAAAAAAAAGTGGAAACGAATAAATATTTAAATTTTCGTACCAGTCGAAAAGAAAACACTCGGGGACTGCCGTGGTAAAGCTATTGCATAGTATTTTTTATCAATTTATGCAATTATAATTATTTATTTATACAGTACTTTTTTTTGAGGAGGTGCCCTAACGCCGAAACTCTAAGCAGGCATGAGTCACCAGATGGCGGGGCGAAGAGGGGGATTACGCATGCGCAGCAACGCCGATACAACCAATGTCACCTAGAGGCGAGTTGCTGAACTAAAGAGACAAGCGTGATATTTCAAAAAAGTTATTAAAAGTTCTGCTATTCATCGATAGATGGCAAAAGTAAAAAGTATCACCGCTGTGCCGGTCGGAGTGGGGGTGTTAGGTTATTTTCGTTACGGAATTTCTGGATTCGGTCTCGAATCCAGAAATTCCGCGATAGAAGCTAGGCAATAGCTTAAAAATTGCAATACGACAGAAGTGAAAATTAATACGATTATTTATTAAAATAGCACACTTCTGTATTCACACAAAATAAAAACACACGCAATTATATTGATAAATAAATGCCAAAAAGATATCCGCATACTCCTTCATGCGATAGACTTGCACGAGAGACCAGCGGACAGACAAACCTTTTATTTGAGTGAAGGGTGTCGATGTGGTATGTATTACCTTTTTCCTTATTATCCCGCTTCGGGAATTTTTTGCGACAGGTAAGAAAAGCACGCCTCTTGGCTGCTAGAATTTCCGTCAGCTAAAATCGGGGCAAAGGTGGATTTTTCGTTTCGAAAAGGGCGTCGGGTGAAATTCTTACCGAATGCCTTTTTCTCTGATTCTAAAACCGGAGGCGTGTTCGATGAGAAAAAGGCACTTCTCCAATAAAAGGCAGAAGCATATAATACAACATGGTTTACGTTCAACCAACGATAAAAAAGGAAGTTCATCGATTTCGATATTCGTGAAAATTTTCATTTTTTTTAAGAAATCCTACGGAACGTCTCGTGTTTTTTTTTAAAGTTAAATTTCTAAATAGAATGTAAATTAGGAGCGGAAGGCAATTTTGAAAAAAAGCCATAAATAAAATACGTGAATTTAAAATTTCGCCATTTGGACCCCCTTTTTGCCCCCCTTCGTCTCGCCGGTCAAGCTGTTTGTGACCCTATATATAGACCCTATAAATAGACCGTATAAGTAGACCTTCCTTATGAGTGATCCATTGTGATTTATAACAATATACAAGTAATGATGTTGTGAAATTTGAATCGAATATCGTTAAGCACGATTTTATAATGTGATGAAAAAATAAAATAAATAAATAAGTCGAGAAAAAGAAATTAAATCCCCCTTTTTACATCTTGTAATGATAAGCGATATCCCCCCTCTAAGCCTCATGTTTGCTAAAGAATTTTATGAACGGATTCAAATGCAGGTAGGTCACGGATTATTAAGATGATTTTTTGTCCGTCTGGAAAATGAGGCATTATTCTCCGAATGCCCTTTTCCAAGGGGACATTCGAGTTTGTCGTGTACCCATCAACGGACGATACAACCAAACAGTACAGTACAACGCCCGAAACTCTGCCGCTGTGAAGTTAGTCACGAAAGCGTCGCAATGGCGTATAATAGGAACGCGGGGGAGAAGAAGGGAGTGTCGGGGAGCGCTGAATCGGCGCATTGCATCACTCGCAGGCAATTCAGAGTGGCAAAGTTTCGTGCGTTGTACTGTATCGGATGTATGTGTCCTTTGTCTTTTGATGTTAAACGGGCTGTAGGGTGGAGGCTATTTTGTTTTTTGCTATTATGAAAAAGAGAGTAACGATATCATTTTTGTAAAATAAGCAAATGATGTCATATTTTTGAAAAAGAAAGTGCTATTTCAGCGTGATAGATGGCGCACTGGCTGTTACATCTAGTAAACCGTTTCGATCAATGCTAACTGATTTCGTCAAATTATTGAGATATTATATGACATACTTGAAATGATTCTGTTTTCTTCTAAAGATAATTTTTAAATATTTATGTTCATTTATTTAATATTTTTAATACAGAATTTAAATAAAATTGTAGTTTTTAGATATTTTTCGTTTATATGAATTTTTCATCGTTAGTTATGTCGGTGTGGAGAAATGAACCAGACAATAGCAGTGATAACTGCACTCTGATAGTATTTTATATTTTATGTTTTTATTGTATTACCTTATATTTTTGACGCCCCCCTCCCTAAGTCTATAAATCTACAATAGTAGACAGTGTCATCTGTTGTCAATGAGTGCAATTAAATAGCACTTAACTAAAAATGTCATCTTGCTCTGGGTAAACGCCGCAGATATTCATAGAATTTTCGTGCTGCAAAAGCGGGCCGTTCGCGCAATTTATAATCTCGGACCTCGTGCATCTCTTAGAAATATGTTTAAGGATATTCGAATTTTAACCCTGGCATCTCAATTCATTTATGAAAATTTATTATATGTAAAAAACGAGTGGTGTCGTAGAACACCAGGTAGGAACGAAGTTCCTTCGGCTAATGTAGAATCGACACAATTTGCAAAAAAAAAATATAATGTACTTTAAGTGTTATGACAGGAATATGTTTTATTATAAGATGCTACATAAATCGTTTGGTGATCGTTGTAGTGGAATTATGACATTTGCTCCTTACTATCTGTTCTTCAATCGTCTTCATTTTCTGTTCTTATTGTTAATTCTATTTTTGGAAAAATTTACGATTATTACGATTTATTTCTTATATTTTACCGACATATATTTGTTAATGGAAAATAACCCCGACCGATTCTCGGTGATCGCGCGAAGTCGTAAACAAGTTGCGCGGCCTCAAACCAGCCGTGCACGGTGTGATCCACCAATCAGCGCTCGCCGTTCGCCGAGCTCGCGTCACCTTGCGCCAATAAACGCGCAGTAAAATAACGACATATCTAAAAATATACGACTGTCGCGCCTGCGCACGTCTCATTTAACGGTTTTATTCCACGGACTTTTTCTTACGGTTTTACAATCACATTTTTTTCAGTTCGGTCGCGCAGCAAAATCCCTATCTCCTCCAAACCCGCCGTAAGGATATTGTTCCAAAAAAAATTTAGAAATGTCAAAAATGAATAGTAGTCGACATAAACTCAATACCAGAAATAAAAATAAGTTGATTTCACATGTTAGTCGACTAAGTAAAATCACAAATTCATTCAGAGGGCTCTGTGTGCGCCCATTCAATAAGGTTCCTGTGGATATACAAGATTTACCCCTATATAAATTTAAGAGTGTTATTAAACAATCACTCAGTAAAAAGAGTGTTATACAGTTTCTGAATATTTAGAAGACAAATATCCATGGGCAATAGCGGCTCGACTTCTTACAGGGCTGTTTCGTTCTTAATGGTCTCGTATTTGTTTTGGCTATGCATGAACAAATTAGAAAAGAGCTACCCTTAAGTTTCTTGCTCGTTCTTCTTGAGGGAAAACTGCCTTCCGAACGAGCAGTAAAGTGTAAATTCACAAAAAATTATGACGTATTTCAAGTGTTATTTTGTAACCTATGAAATAAAGATATTTTGAATTCGAATTAAATAAATTTTAAAACGCTGTTGTATCCAAAAAAAAAAGATTTTTCTGTAAAAAAATTTTCGTATTTTTAAGTGGTTTTAATTATGAATTCACCTTTTGTCCCCATATCCGGCCGGCCTGCGTATTCCAATAATCAATATAATAATTTCGGAGTTTCACAATTACCCTTTTGTCGTTTATACAATCATGCGATTTAGAATACAACCCCTAAGGCATCGGATGTTTTTAAGTTTGAAATCAAGGACTGTAAGCCCTCCGCGCTGGCTCATAGCTAGCGCGGCGCCGTGCTAAAACGGCCGTTAATGCAATACGATGACAACGGCCGTGGCCGGCAGCTTAGTGTGTTCGATGAGGTACGAAGCTATTGGTTCTATTCGAATTAAAAACACATCGGTCAATTTGCCTGTGGTCAGGATCGAAGACGTATCTTCAAATTAGAAAGTGGCGTTCTTACGCGTTGAGGCATCATCTACAATTAGAAAGAGAGAAAGTTCTAGAAAACCCTAGAATTAGTAAGCATTTATGGATTTTGGAATTGGAATCCATTTTTACAAATTGTAAGTCAGCTCGATAGTCAAACTATAGGTAGCACAGGTAATTTATTGTCCTCAACTATTTTATGGTTTTTAATATGTTATTTAAATGTTCGTGTTTTTGACTCGTCCGCAATTTATTTCTTAATAATATTTTATTTCATTCTTAAACAGAACGACAGAGGGCAGTGATCTCCATGTTCGAAGCTTCGGTTGCGAGCATCATGCCTACGCTTCGTGCAAACCGATTCTGGTCTAGTCAAGAGGAACTAGGTCAATTCGCAGCAGATGATAAAGTCATATTTATGATGTGCCTCTAACAACTTTCCGCGGATTGACATTGACAATGCAATCTTTTCTAGAGCAGATATAAAATGTTCACGCACCTGTTGGAATAATGATGCTAACGCAATCGTCGTTTGAGTGTACATCATATATAGAAAGTTGCTTCATGACAATCAGAAAGAATTAGTGGTTCACTTTTTTATATATAATAATATACGTAGGTAAATCTGAAAGCCTTTAGGAAATTAAAAAGTGAGCAAAACTAGCAAGTTAGTTTTATTATCATTCTTTTTCAAAATAGTGTCCGTTGAGATAAATATATTGCTGCATTAGATAGAGCCACTGAGAAAAATATTTGGCCCAGTCACAATTAGGGGTCGCTTCGGCGGTTTTTTCATATGCAACCACAGCTTCGTCGGCGTTCGTAAACCATTTTTCTCAAAGTTTTTCCTTTCTTTAAGGAAATCAATAGAAATAGCATCGTAGGAGGGCGGGGCTGTAAGGCGGGCGAGCCAGTATTTCTATGCGCAACCAAATAGTTAGTTGTTTGTCTGGCGGTATGTGGTGAGGCGTTGTTGTGACGAAGGAGAATCCTACTACTAGATCGTTTTGCCTGAACTTTTACCAAAACGAGAGGTAAAAAATTGGTGCTGTACTCGTCTGCAGTGACCGATTTTTATCTTCTAAAACAACTGTTGCATAATGACCGGTTATTTTTTTTTCTAATGATTCGATTTAGTTCTACTTTAATAGGCAACTCCTCGAAAAGAAACACCCACTGAGTAGACCGTCTTTTGGTTTCATCGGATCGTAACAGTAAATCCAGATTCCGTGACCCGTAATTATATCGTATACAGCATTTGAGTCACCATCTGAAAATCTTTGTATCATTTCGCGACACCAGTCAACACGCGAGGGAGTTTTATGAGTTTTGGGCAAATTATGAGGTATCACCGAGTGTAAAACTTCATGACATCTAAATGTTCATCAAGGACTTTGTACACTTGACTCATACCGATGCTGAAGATCGTCCGAATGTGCTGATAGGTCATTATTTTGTCAGTCACGAGCCGTACAGCACTTCTCAGTCGTCGCCGTAGAAGGACGTCTCTCAGGCAAATTGTCAGTCAGATTAGTGCGACCGCGTTTGAACTAGTTAAACCAATTATAGATAATGGCAAAGGATGGAGCTTCATCATGAATGGACAAGCGAAGTTTTTTCTAACTTTCTTGTTGCCTTAATCGGCAACGAAAGTCACAAAAAATAATTGCACGAAAATTTTTTCCTGTTAAATTCATGCCACCAATTTTTAAAAACACAAGTCAGATGAATACAATTACATATAATAAGGTTAGGAAGTAGTTTTTTCAATTTACATATTCTTTGTATTTTACAGTTTCTAAGCGGCTGTTTTTTAACTGGTTTAACTAAAATTTTTAACAATTCTAAAAATTTTAAGTGTCATCCAATTACTTAAAACTTTTTATTTGAGAAAGAGTATAGTGAAAGCACTTTTTGATAGTTATAAAAATATCAGAGTAATGACTTTTTTCTATAAGACTTATGAAGGACAAACGAGCATGCGGGCCATCGGAAGGTAGATGTTCACAGTCGCCCATGGACACCCGCTACCCTAGACCGGGTAGTTACCGGCTCGTCGTAGCTGCTTTACTGCTAATTAGTCAGAAACGGCGCTAGTATACAGTGACGTCATAGTTTACTAGCGCCATATACAATTAAATTACGTTTTGTAAGAAGAGATTGTATAGAATTATTAATAGCTTTACAGTCCAATGTTTTTTAACCGATTTAAATTTGATTTTCGTTTGTAGTCACCACGTCTAGTCGATTTACATAATTCACAATAAATATAATATTCTAAACGTGAGTAAACTACCCTACTGAAACATGGAAATGGGTAATAACCTAAATATTTATATAACAAGCTTCTTTTTAAGAGTATAACCCACTTTTTTTTTAAACATGTATGCAAATGTAATAAAGAGAAATACAGTAAATAAGTGTGTGTACAGGCATATTATTTGACCTTAAGGTTACGTTTCTCGTTGAGTAACATTTCGTCAGTACAGACCCACACGAGGAGTTGGAGCTAAACAAAACTATGCGTTATATTGGTGGGGGAGGGTTAGTGATCGTTAGCCAGTTCGTGTTCCAAGTTTGGGAAGAGAAGCGCGGGCGCAGCGTGCGCTTGTCTCAGCTGTTAAAAAACATCAAACTTATTAAACAATATGTGATATTTTTCAAAACGGTAAAAAAACTAAATAGGATTTTTTTTTTGGTACAATCATTCTCAAATTTGGCAATGTACACTGTTACCACTCGAAATTTATAAATATGTATATTAAAGATATAACGTATCGGTAAGGGACTATGACCATCCGACGCAGAATAACTTGGTTTGGAGCATTTATTTTTTGAATTTTCCAATACCCCTTTTTATTGAAGCGAAACTTCTTTATCGGCGTATGGGAGAAATTTTATAGCAATGTAACGTTTTTCTGTTACGCGCCATCTTTATTTCTGGGTAACATTTTTCCGTTACGCGCCATATTTATTCAATGTTATTAATGTCATCGTGGCATAAACATAATTGTTACTAAGGCCACCTGTCACATATATTTTCTGTCAACACCCTAGATCTATTTACAGTTTGTATATATTACATTTTCCTATTATCTAAGTTGAAACACATGAACTATATCTCACATTCTTTCATTGAGTGACTCTGATTTTATATGTAGCGTTCGATAATTTTCCTACAATTCTATATGGCCCTTTATAACATCGCATTAATTGAAAAGTTTTACCTATCACCCTTCTAGGTACATATACCATTACCAAGTCTCCTACATGAAACTCTGAACATTTCTATTTCTGAAACTCAGTAGTGACGTGAAAAATAATATTTCAATTAAGTGATTAGCGAAAAAATTTTATAAAGTTATTTGTATCCATGTCTATGATAATAAAAGCCTTTTGCATAAACTTTATCTAATTTAGCTTTATTCAACCAATTTCTGTGAAGTTGTAAATAGTAAATCATTTTTCGAAAAATGATGTCCTAAAGAAGTTTCACTTCTTACATGTGTACATTAATACACACACACACTTTTTTTTATTCAGTTTCATAGCCCCTTACGCTCAGCGAAGCCGTGACCTCTGGTAGTTCTGTATAAGTATGTTCTTCATGCAATTATCTAATATAATATTCAATATAATTGGATATTATATATTCTATTCTATTGTATTTATATTGTGATTGTAGTATCCAAAATTAAATTATTATTTGAATCCGATTAAATATAAAGATTAAAATCGTGGACTCATAGTTAATGTAATCACATGTATCAGCCATAAACAATAAAATGATAGATCATTAAATGTCAGTTTACGACTTGACTATAAAGGGTCTTCAGGGGGTGTAGAAGAATTTGTGTCAGAAAATTTTTGTGTCGTCCCTTATAGAAAGGTTGACGACTCCAGTCAAATACTAAAAGGTCATTGCTCGCTTTTTATCTATATCTCATATATAGACTATGCATATGTACTGTTATTTAACATCAACTTTACTAAATACATACGCGACTACAATAATTGTCCGGTTCATTCTACTGCTGTAATAATAGACAGATAATTTCCTATTCAAATTTTCGTCTAGAAATTCAGATAAGGGAGTGTTAGTCTACACGCACGTTCTCTATTAGGAAAATTATTACAATGAACTATATTGTGTATTGTATTTTAATCTACTGAGTGTCTGTAAACAATATTTAGTGTATGAAAGGTACAATACTCGGTTATGTGTTTAGACTTTAGGTGCTCATATAGTTCTTTGGATCATATTTATGTGTATTGTGAATGTAACTATCTTCCATTATAAAACTTATTCAAATTCGTACGGTAATCTTCAATATTAGCGTAATTCTACAGACACACTGACAGACGGACACCCTCTCTGTTATATATATATATATATATATATATATATATATAGTAATTTAATTCAAATCATTGCTACAATTTACAACAGCAGACAGTGGAGCATAGACATTAAAGTGGAAATTTTCATTTGAAATTTTCTCATGCGAAAAATTTCATACCTCTCCTCTTTGGTGGATTCCCTCTTGAAGTCCCTCCGGTGCGTGGGAGTGGAGTGGCCGCTGGTCAGCGCCGGCGTCGCCGCCAATATCTCTCTGTGGGATTGAAAGCAGTCGTTATTGCAATTTATGAAGCGATTCCGAACGCAAATTTATCGTTACCCTAAGGTTTCAACCTTCTTTCTGTCGAAACGCACCCTACCACTATATTTTTATTAACATTTGAATTATCCACATTAAATTAAACATTAACTCGAACCCTCCACGCTGACCCAGTCAAGGTCGAGGGGTGCCGGCGAGCCTTGCCGTCGATACGATGATTAAGTCCCGGACAGGCGGCTTAGCGTGATCTCCGAGGCACGTATCGCGTGGTGAAGGGCGACTTGGATTCTGATTCGCCCGTAGTCAGGATCGATTTAGATACCTTCTGGTTTCTAGGCAACGCCGTTGACCAATGAACCATCACCACGTTATACATTTCTAGGATGTCTGTAATTTCAAGTCCGGCTGTGAAGCGGTTTAAATGTGGTATACTGTCATTTTGTATGCATGATATGCGATGTGAATGGGACAAGTCTTCACTCAAACTCTGAATATATTTCGACATAAAGTAAAAAAAAAATCAACCATGAATAGGGTTTGTGACGCTGTTAGGGAAGGTAACTAGTCAAGATATGTTATATGCAATATGAGCTGTAATGAATTTAAATTATTATGATCATTTATAGAATGAAATTCAGTTATTCGTACATTCTATATATATTATAAAACACAGCGTTTCTCAGTCTCTCTGTCTGTGCGCTAATAATTCAAGAAAACCACTTATCTTATTACTATGATCTATTTTTCCGTAACGACCGCCCTAAATGGAAAATGAAGGGATACATTCTAATCCAAGCGGGCGAATATTGTCGTGATAGGACATCTTAAAGATCCGACGATTCATGAATTTAAAGTGTTGCTAAGCGATTTTCATGATACGAGTTGAAGATTTGTACTACGCACTACTACCGAACGGTAGCGAGCGGCTCGGTGTCTCGGTGGTTAAGGTGATGCCTTCGAACTAAAACTATGTCTGAATCCCGATCGGGAACGAATTGACTAATGAGTTTTTATCATCAGTTCAAAACGTTCGATTTCTACCACGTGGACCACATTAAGCCTTCGGTTGCTGACGTTGACGTCGCATCGGTGACCTTGGTAACCCATGCGACGCACTGCACGATATCGTGGGGGACTAAAACTCCACACCTCGTTGTCGTTGTCCTCGTTGTCGGTGTTGTTCGTGACCACAACCCTCGACTTGTGGTCACCGATCTTACATCCAATCAAAAATCAAACATCAGTTTATGCTTAGTCATCTTCACTATGGATTTCTGAGACATATTATACCGTCGAATTAGGACTGTTACAGTATTATAATAGTACGTAAATGGATTATGTAATTATACTTTAGCCCTTTTGCATTCCAGCCCTGTTCAAACTGCCTTCATAATGACGGCTCGTTTGTCAAAAAGATGTTAGTGAGCATAGAAAATTAGTTAGGGTCATGCTCGTACGTACGAGTTAATTACATTTGAACGCATCCACGGTGTAGTGGAATGTAATTGATATCTATATGGAGCTGCTGACACCCGCCCGGTGACTTGTCAATTTATTCCGTAGTACGGGAAAGTGAGCTTGTAACTAAAACAGTCAGGGTCATTGGTGCAACGGCTAAAAGTCTCAGATTTTATTTCTTGACATAGGCAAAACAGTGTGCATAACTACAGCTTATAAAAAAAAAATCGAAATGGAAAGATATTGAGATTGTTAAGTCATTTATTGTATATCATAAATTGTGATTTGTATTATATCCTACTTATTTTGCCGTTGCAATAAATGAGATATACAACGTAATCATTAAAAAAGATAAAGAGATAAATATTTTTTTTTTATCAGAGATGTTTAATACGTAATTACATATAATTATATGTATTCAAATTAACGTCTGTCTGTTTGTTCCGTGTGCGTTTGCGCATCGTCTATAAATCGACGTTGGTGGTGTTTCGCACGAGTGAACTGCAAGGTTTGTGGTAAAAAAACAGCATTAATCCCCGACTTCATCCGCTTATTTATACTATTGAATCGAACTAATAAATGAGTTTTTGAAAATCTGTCACTAATAGAAAGCACAATACCAATATTAATATTTTCCCTGGCTTCGTTCGTGTTTTTGTATGACATTACCAATTCTAAATATTCTTTTGGTCACAGAAAGCTACACTATCCCCGAATAGTATATTACTATATGCTATATATTTTATTATTATACAATTATTTTTCCGGGTTTCGTTCAAATCGGAATCGTTATTGCTATCGAAATCGAAATAGAAAGTGAGAAGAAGAGCAGAATCGAGAGTTGGTATCGGAATTGAAGTTGAAAACTGCATTGAGGTCGAAATCGAGGGTATGATTGGGATTAGAAACAAAATACGTGACCGGTATCGGGAATAGGAGTGGCACCAGTATCGAAAATGGGTGCGGAATCTGTATTGCTTTTGACAACAAAACCGACAAAAAAACGAGCGGAACTGCTGACGGAAATCTAGCAATACTGGCATCTGATCTATACGATTGCAGAATAGGATTTTAAATTTATAAGACCACAATTGTAGCATCTTTGACAGAAAGTGCAAAGTGTTGTAACAGCCCTTATACATATCTCTCAGAACATGTTAATAAATTAAAACTCTAAGTTTAATGATATCGGGTTTAATATTGATATGCTCTAGGGCGTACGTCATGAATTCATAGAAATTTTTGAAAGGGTCTCGTCTATTTGTTTTATTCATTTGGGACACCAAAAATACAGGGAATCTGTGTAATGGAAGGGACGGCAAGGGTCGCCCTGAAAAAATCCATGCAAATCAAATTGGTAGTATATTAAAGAAGGGACAAATTTTAAACCCTCAAAATCGACAAGGTTACACGAAAAGATTGATTGGTTGATAAAAGTTTGGTCTACGCGACCGAAGCCGCAAGCGGATCGCTAGTTTGAATACAATAAAGAACTTATTTTAAATTTTGCAGATAACAACGTATTTTTTATTTATTTAATTTATTGAATATTAATACACTGTATTTATAATAATTATTAATAATACATTTTATACGTTCATTGTCTATATTTGCAGTAAGTTGAACACGAAACATTTACGTCGAAAACAACTAAAACTTTATTTTTCTAGCTTTTTATCAGCAAACTCTCTAATGAGACTGGCAGAATGTAGGTATTCTGCTATTTGATTTTCATTTGACAGCGAGGCCAAACTAGTAAATCCTGTTCGAGCCAATTCCCACCGCAAGTGCGACAGTCGCCGGTATCGCTGACAGAATACGCAACCATATCCAGACGTTGGGATGTAACTTTTGAAGGTTGCGCTTTTTGATGAAGTCGTTCCGATAGGTGTTGCCCGACTGTATTCGATATGTTGTCGGAGATTTAAAATTTCATTGCGCAACAAATCTCCATCAATATCGGATTTGGGGCTGTTTGTCAATTTATCTCGCGGTACAGAACAAAGTCGTCTTAGTTCTTCACTATTTTGAAAACTCCAAACGACAGCAAAATCTTGCATCTGTTGAAATGTTCCCTTCGTAAATATGAGCACGGTGTCCCGAATTGCACTAGAAAACTCGGCTTCAAACTATTTTTTTTTGGATCATTTATTGGTTCATCTTCCTCTACCTCCTTGTCTTCTTCTCCTCATCTTCCTTTGCAGCATCTTCACCAGGTCTTAGTCGCGTTTGTGGTTCGAAAAGTGGCTACATAACAATTTCGATTGTATCAGTTGCCGTTACAATAGCTTGTTCGAAACCTGCTTGTCTGTATTTTCCAAACAAAAACAACGTTTATTGAGCACTTCGGTAAAGTCGATAAAGCTTAAGCGACAGACTTGCTTTGCCCACGCCTTTATTTGATAAAATAACGTCACACCATACAGCAAGAGAAGCAATAAAATTGCGTTCTGTTATTTGCCCTGCCAGTTTGGTCGTTTCGTGTGAAGTCGCACCATCGCTCCGTTTGATAACATCAGCCAAGGAAGCCGAAGTATCGTGCATTTCACATAACTAATAACGAACCGCTTTTATGCTTACAATTCGAGCTTTTCAACGCGTGTCATTTTTTTTTCAGGGTGCGTATTTTCAAATGATCGTTGAAAATTTTCTACCCCTTTACTAGTCCTGCAACCAAATTAAAAAAAAATAAAATGTAAAATTCTGAAAAGGGTGACGGACTCTATTCATGATTTTACCGCACCACTTAACACTGAATTATGGTTATGGCATTCCGTACTGTAAAAAAAAAGCTAATGGAATTATATCCAAAATTCTTCTTCTTACGTCTTTATGTTTCCCGTCATTATCATGCCTCTGCAGTCATTAACGTTTCAAGGTCATGATAGCTCAATGTGCTTGAAATATTTTCCGTGAGATCTGCATCAATTCTATCATCATTTTAAAAAAAATGAAATAAATTATTCTTTTGCTCTGACAGCATCCTCTGTTGTGTGGACACATCTTGATGTGATTGAAACTTGCACTTTTAGAGTCACATTGGGAGGTACAATCAGCTATAATCGCACAATGATTCGAATCCTTTATGCGGGAGACTATTATAGACAGTGCCGGCGTAGGGTAGAGCGCGTGGAGCGGTCGCTGTGGGCGCCGTGTAACTGGGCGCGCTAAAAAACCGAATGCAAAAGACAATTTTGAGAAAAAAAATTAAATTTTGATGTTGGAAAGGCATAGAACAGTGTTGCAATACTTAAAGTCACTTAATTTAACTTAAGCTTAATACGTGTTGATGTTTGCAATAAAAGCTTATTTTGAAAAATTCGGAAATTATTATTTAGTTATCGTGAAGCCGAATTAGAATTTCTGGAAAATTAGAGCACCGATTCGAGGGCGCTGAAAAAAAAGTTTCGCTCCACCCCGACCAAAGCCAGGGCCGGCGCTGATTGTAGATACAACCTTTGATGCCACGAGTTCTATTAACTTGTGTTGTATATTTTGGCTGATGTAATGGTCGTATAATCGTTACTGCCAATCTGACATTCTCTTCCATGATGAGGTCAAACTTTGCCAACGATTGTACAAGACCTGATGATTTTCCTTTGTTCGGAGTAAATAATTTATCGGATGACCCCCTGAATGCGCTGTTGTTTTCAGTCATGTACAAGGCTACACGCATCAATTTTTGTTGATTTGATTGATGATTGCGATCCAAATTTCCGTCCGCTCTTCCTTGTCAATAGCCAAACCAGATTTGAACCTTATTCCAGCTTCGGTCTATTGGACAAATGCTTTTTGAAGCGAAACTTCTTTATCGGCGTATGGGAGAAATTTTATAGCAATGTAACGTTTATCTGTTACGCGCCATCTTTATTTCTGGGTAACATTTTTCCGTTACGCGCCATATTTATTCAATGTTATTAATGTCATCGTGGCATAAACATAATTGTTACTAAGGCCACCTGTCACATATATTTTCTGTCAACACCCTAGATCTATTTACAGTTTGTATATATTACATTTTCCTATTATCTAAGTTGAAACACATGAACTATATCTCACATTCTTTCATTGAGTGACTCGATTTTATATGTAGCGTTCGATAATTTTCCTACAATTCTATATGGCCCTTTATAACATCGCATTAATTGAAAAGTTTTACCTATCACCCTTCTAGGTACATATACCATTACCAAGTCTCCTACATGAAACTCTGAACATTTCTATTTCTGAAACTCAGTAGTGACGTGAAAAATAATATTTCAATTAAGTGATTAGCGAAAAAAATTTTATAAAGTTATTGGCAAAAAGAATAAAAGATATTTATTCAAATTCCAGTGGATTTCTAACAGAAGTAAGTAATTAAACCTTTTTTCTAATACATTCAACACGTGGGCGTGATTACGGTATTTATTTTTTTTAAGGTTATTTCAAGTTAACCTTAGTTTTTGATTTTAAATATCAGTGAGTTAAGCCATTAATTACAAAATATATAATAACGATAACAATAATAGTAATAATTCTATTATAATTAATGAAATGCTATAATCTTAGTAGCAGAAAGGTGAAATAATTGTATTATTTTTGTATCCATGTCTATGATAATAAAAGCCTTTTGCATAAACCTTATCTAATTTAGCTTTATTCAATCAATTTCTGTGAAGTTGTAAATAGTAAATCATTTTTCGAAAAATGATGTCCTAAAGAAGTTTCACTTCTTACGTGTGTACACTAATACACACACACTTTTTTTTATGTGCAGGACTATTTTCGTCAATTCTCAAAGCTTCTCTTAGATGTTTCCAGTCTTTGAAACCTTCAGTGGTGGTCGACTTTAAATAGAACAGACGACAACAAAAGCAAAAAACAATATCGTTTGATGTTGAATAAACTAAGTACCATCTTACAGTTTCTTCTGAAAGCTTTCCTGAGCTTCGACTTCGAAAGGAGATGATGACTAGGTATATTTATCTCTCGGAGAATTATTTAGATGTACTTGTGTGGGTTCACACAAAATAATATGATCTATGTCGCTTGTTGTCTAGCTCTATTTATATACTATAGGTACATATAGGTTGGAATGATAATGGTTGTATTTATCGTATTAACGAGTTACATGAATGCAAAAGGTGGGTACACTTGAAGGTGTCGAAGTGTACGTACCTTTTGCCTTCATGTAACTCGTTGAAATAAGTACATTAAATTTACAGCCCACACGCAATTTATCATTTCCTACATACGTTTAGTGTACCTATAGTATATAAATAGGAGCTAGACCCCAACATGCTTGCAATAAGTACTTTTGGCCACGTTACTACTACATCAGAAACAATTTATTCTTTTAAGTCATGTTTTGCGTTTGAATTAGATACAAATCGGAAGGTTCATGCAAGGATTTATGGTTATGATGATGGAATGATCAATTTGGTTATCTTGAATAGCCGAATGAGTATTTTTAGTACGTAATTGTTCAGAATCTAAAGAAATGATGACCTTAATTGACTCTCAGATTTTGACAAGACTAGCGATAATGGATTTGTTATTTGGAGTACTTGCCTGAGAAATTCCTTCAAATTATTTATTAATATTCACATGTTTTTAAGTTTGTTCAAAAATTTTACTTTTTCAGCTTTTATTTTAAGATTTTTCTAACCAGATTTAATTTTAATTATTTTTTTATTTTCTGCTAGCATTCATCAAGTGTGGGCGCTGGTCTAACTACCGATCACAATGTTGTATTAAATCTAAACTAAAAGATAAAAATGTTGTTCGAAGCTACCAAATATCAAATATAATGTCACAGTCGTGACATTTACTTCAATTACTGTACTATAAAATAGACCACAGTTTTTGTTATAGCTAAGTGATAACAGTAATACATCTTCTTTCTTTTAATTCCTAAAGTTATAGAATTACGTTAATTAAAACAGTTATCACTACTTACTATATTACTACGTACTGAACCATGCTAGCAAATATTTAGATATAAAGTGCACCGAAAAATGAAATGAACTCTGTACAAACTACAAACTTCAGAAAAATATTTCTAGGGGTTTCCCCGTAAATGAAACGGGTCAATCGCTCCGCAAGTGTTGCCCGTTATTTTGAGCTCAATCGATCATTCACTCCAGAGAGTGACCTGCCAACAAAATACAAAGGGCTTTTTGGACGAGACTAAACGGGATTATTAAACCTATTGTAGCTATCACGTTAATAATAAATAATTCGCAGGTTATTGTTATTATTGTCATTGATAACGTACTAATTAAAAAAAAAATAATTTTCTCATAAATTCACGAGTATATAGAAACCGAAGAAAGTGAAATGTTATACAGAAGGTTAAAATAAGGGATTGATTTCCCGCCCTTCGCTCAGTGCGTCCAACTTTAGCAAGTGAGAGATACGAAAATTGAAAAAAATAATATGGCGAATGTGATCACTCATATTCACTCCTACGAGATAAGTTCATAAAAGTTATTACGCTATTTTTATTTCATTTTCTTTATATCGATAGAGATATTATTAAAATTGAGCGATGAAACTGCGCCGGCGCGCGCGGCGCCCTCCGAATCCTGGCTTCTTAAAGCGCTAGTGATCAATGATCGATAGGTTTGTTATATCAGATTTATTTATAGAAATCCAACGTTTACTAGGCCGTGTTTTATCACTGTTTATTAAATTTATATTTATAAATAAATTAAATTTCTACCGAGTTATTCAAATTCATCATACTCATTATTTTGTACGGACAATCGATGATAATATTTTGTTACTTCGAAAAAGACGTGATGTTCAGTAATTTACTTTTAAACGAGGGAGAAGACCGGTTACGAAATGATGTCGCCATTTTCAATAATTGCACAATCGTCTGGTCGCTCCGTGACTGCACGAGACACGCCAGAGGTAATCTTAGCTGCAATCTTTGCATTGCATTCTCGCTGCAACAGCGTGATGGGTTCCAAGCCTGATTGCAATATTCCAGATTGCAATGCACTGGAGTGTTGAACGAAGATATTTTTATTTTTAGATTCATGAATACATTACAGTTTCGACTTACAAATGCAGATTCTCATATTTTGAAACTTTCGCTTACTGCGGTGTCGATTTGTTTATCCAATTTAAGTCGTATTCCAACAATAACTCCCAGCGTGCGAAAATTGTCGATTTCTTATTTGTTTATCATCTTTACAGTATAGTAAGTTAAATTAGTAAAGTTAAATTGTCAAAGCTTACAACCTTTCTTAGACTTACAAGATTTTTTTTTCACAAAACATGTATCTAGACAGCTTATTCCTCGAGTTAATTCTATTGAATCATCTTGAAGACAACAGAAATTCATATCCAGTCGTTAAACTATTAAATTTAGTTAGAATCGCACTAGATTATAAACTCATCTTGTTGAGCTTTGCAATTGCAGTTAATTGTGAATCGTTATTTTCACATTTATCAATTGAACTTCGTTTAATTGCATTACAGTGGTTATTACATCTCCTCTTTCAAGTTCAGTTACACATTGGACCTCGATATTGCAAGAGAATGTTGTATCATCAGGTTTAGTCTCCCACTTCAGTTCTTTCAACTGGTAATAAGGTCTTATTATATATATATGTAGAGATGAGACAATGTCCAATATATCTTATTTACATACATTTTAACATACATATTTACATTACATTACATACATTTACATACATAAGTTCCCTGTTCATAGGTTCGAGAAAAGTGAATAGGCATACATGATTTATCTATCATGTATGCCCATTTAACAAGATAAACTTAATATTAAATGTATTTAAACTACAAAAAAAAAAAGTAAAGTTCTAAAGCAAAGGTAATGAAAGTGCACCAAAAATATAAAATTTTATAGGAGTTGTAATACTTCAATAAATAAAACAAACCGACACAGTGACATAAAGTCAGTAACTGAACTTGGGTGGAAATTAACCATTCCTTTAGTTTATGTTTAATTGATTTAGTCAATATTAGTATATTTCTTATTTTATTCGGTAACATGTTAAAGTACTTAATTTCAGCATATAAGGGACTGCTGTGGAACTTAATCTTAGTTATTTTGGGTCCCTTTGTTATTTCGTGTTTAGATCTACGTTCATAGTTTTTGTATTTATGTATACAGATATCGAAAAAATTATCAAGATATCAAGCTACTTATTACAAATTGTTGTTTAATATTTAGTAAAAGGTTGTTCTCAACACTTATTTTTTAAAATATTTTTTCTTTCATAGTAAAAAGTGGTTTGATTGGATTTTTATACGCAAGACCCCACGCTATAATACCGTAGTTAATGATACAGCATTGTCACTGTCAAATAGTGAATGATACAGAATTTTTAGTACTCTACATTCGATGAAAAACTTAGTTTATATGTAAGAAATTGAAAATATTTAACATTTTTAATAATCTCTTGGACGTGCACATCCCATTTTATACAACTATTAATATGGATAACCAGATATTTGCAGCTATTAACCCTACTTGTTATTTTATTATTTATCCTAATTACCGTCTTTGGAATCGTATCACTATAGCAAGAAATGGTCAGGTAGACAGTTTTCCCTACGTTTAGTGTTAATTGATTATTATTCAACCAAGTATGGACTAGTTTTAAAATTGTATTCATATCTATTTGCACTTTGTCCTAATTGTCGCCCGAATACCGAATAGCAGTGTTATCGGCATATGATGACACGTATTTCTTATCTACAACATAAAATATATCATTTATGTATAATGAAAATAATAGTGAACCGAATATGGTTACTTGAGGGACACCAATTTTTACATTTTCATATCAACTGTATACTCCCTTATATTTGACTGTTTGTATTCTATTCTTTAGGTAATCTTTGATCAGGTTATTAGCGACACCTCTTGTATTATATCTATCTAGTTTATTTGGTAATATGGCACGATTAACAGTGTCGAATACCTTGGCTAGATCAAGGAAAGTGACAATTGTTCGTTTATCAGAGTTTAAGTTGTCATATATATACCGAACAAGCGTTACTTACGCTTTTATTTTTTTAAAAAGCAAATTGCCTTTCAGAAAATATATTACATTCAGTTATGAAACCAATTAATCGAATATGTACTAGTTTCTCTAAAACTTAAGCTAAGTTCGTCAATGATATCGGACAATAGTTGCCAGGCTCGCGGTCATCACCATTTTTGTAGATGGATACAATTACTGTTGATTTTATGGCGCTGGGCCAGATACCTTCAGTTAAGCATATATTGAATACTCTAAAAATTTGCTAATACAGTGTGCTAATGTTTTAAGTACTTTACTGTTAATTTCATCTAGACCACCTGCTTTGTCTTTTAGATCTTTGATTGTCTTCAATATTTCGTTAGAATCTGTTGGCCTAAAAAAATTGACTTACAATTGGTATCTACTAGATTAGATGCCCTGTTTTGTCGATATTAATTTTTTTAGGCAACCTCGACCTGTATTGCTAAAGAAATCAACAAATACGTCAGCCACGTCTTTGGCATCTGTAACTTCTTTATCTTTATATATTTATTTTTTTTATTCATTATCTACTTTATTTTTTCTTCCTTATTTATTATTTATGTATTACCATAATTTTCTACTGTCACTGCTGTTCCTATTGATCTGCTCCGCATCATAGTTTCTTTTCGCCCGAATAATTACACCATTTAATATTTTACAGTAGGTTTTGTAATTTCCTTTAAGTATAGTGTTACTATTATCAAGTTTCCACAAGTTGAATAACATTTCCTTAGCATTAAATGAATTAACAATGCTCTCAGTTATTTATTTTTCTTTGGGTAAACTAGATATGTTTTTATTTCTACTACTATTTTGTTTTGTTTTCAGTGTTGCTTTACTTATTAAAGTTATTATTTTATTTATGAACTAGCTTTTTCCCACAGCTCCGCCCGCGTGGACTACGATATTTAGACCGTTTTAGAAGCGTTCGTGGCGTTTATTCATATTTGTCCCACACTATCATTTTAAATGACCTCTCTATTATTTAGAGATTAAACTGTATATCTGGTTCTACACAACCAACAATTTCATAACAATCAATTAAACGATACGGTTAATATCGTGACATCTATAAATACATGTGATCTTAAGAGATATACTATTTTTAATTCTTAACGTAATTCATAATAATTGAGCCTATATTTTCATTTATAGTTGTGTGATATAATATAGATTTGACGTATATCAAAACATTGCTAATTAACAACATTAGTAAACAATAGCATAAATTAACAGTGTTCATTGTAAGTCGTCTACCGCTTACTTACATTACACACTAAAGGAAGTTATACATTACTAATGACTGTTCCCGAACTCGCCCTCGATTTCGATGCGGGTACCTATGTCAATTTACATCCTTTCTCGGGTATTGTTGCAATTTTTTTTGGTGGGTATTAAGTAATTTTTGTGTTTTGTTATTGTATAAAAGCATTCTATTTCATATACCAGCATATAATTCGTCTTTATACGAAATTTGGTTACAAACCCTTCAGCCATTTCGGATGTAAGGCAGGACAAACAGACATAAATTCATTATTATTATGTATGTAATAGGCTTTTACAATCAACGCGCTGTTGAGATAACTCCCACAACTTTTGTAGTTCAGATCGAGGGAACTCGATCTCGAATGTTCTCGACGACGAGCTCAGCGCGGGCCGGGGTCGTCAAGGATCGCCGTCACCAATACGGCGACAGTGTCCGCGACCGACAGCTTAAGTGTTCCCCGAGGCACGAAGCGTGTGGTATGATTTGACTTGAGTTAAAAACTTACCGCTCGATTTCAGGTTCGAAAGCAACATCCTTAACCACTAAGCCACCATCGCTCATTTGCCTATTTATGCACATTATTCACACATAAATAATATGTATACATAGAGTGTGTTTTGATCATTAAATTAATACGTGATTTCAGTGTAACATGTTAAGTTAAAAAGTTTAATTAAAATTATTAAATAGATTATAAATTATTTTATTTTATTCTTTTATTATAAAATATAAAAATATCACGCATCCAACTAATATACGTCTATTAGTTCCAGAATCGTGTCTATTGTCTATCGTCAGACCCACGCGTCATCGGTCATGCTGCGATGCGATGGCGACACGCAATAAGATGCAAACGTTCCACAAGCCCGAACACCAAGGCTCACCTCAGCTCCCTGAGGAAGGCGCCGAAGAACGGGATCGGCCTGCATTCCGGCATCGCCAGTGCTCGGCCCAACGCTCGCTCGTATTCGGCCGACAGCAGGGCGGCGGACAGGAAGTCCAGCGTCGGCAGCGGCTCGTCCGATATGCTGAACCAGAAGGCCTTCAGCTTGTTGGACCTGCGGCAATGAAATGAACAGTTCCAGCGGCTGATACCATATGCAAAAACGTCGATACGACCGATATATCTCGGCCGTTATACTACTTAATAATAAGTACGCGCGCAACCGAACTTCGCTCGGCGTCTTTCAAGTATGCCGTGGGAAAATGACAACATCCCACGACAAAATTTGTATTAAATTACGCCAACAAGTATTCAGATCGTCGTGTTGCCTACGTATTTATTACAGTGCCATCTGTTATTTATGTCATGTAGTAACATTTTTTGTTGATAACTAATGACAATATGTAATGAGTTTCGTCAATTTTTTACGAAATATCAGCAAATAATTAAAGGAATTTTAATTTTATTTTATGTATTTTTTTCGGGGGAAAACATTTATGAAATACGACCTGAAAACAAAGGCCGTATCTGATACAACAGCATCCATATAGACGAGAATCGCTTTTCTTAATAAAATCTATACTGGTCAAAATAAAGTCCATTAGCATAAGTTGCTATGCAACACCTAATACACTGTACATACATGAACACCTTAAAGGCTGTACATGTACTCACGCGACGGAACGAATGGGCGAAAGTGTACCTAAGGACGCTCGTACAGCGGGCGTGTTGCGAGGGAAGGGCCGGCGAGGGACGCCCCGGTAAACCTTATTAAGATCAAACTCGGCGGCGTAATAAAGAAGGGTCTAATTTAGCACACGAAACGGTTGATGGATGTCGTTCCGAGCGAGAGAGGTAACGCGAAATCGTGTCGTATGTAAATCTGCGGTCTCCGCTTGTGCAGGATTTGGTATAGAGAGCGGGGTCGGGAGTAGTGATGAAATAAGGCAGCTTCGAGTCAATAAAAATCATTGCGAATAGAGTGACGTCCCCGTGACGATTTTAAAGCTTTGAAATCGGTCGAAATATAGCGTTTCGCGTTCCATTTCCACGTCTTGTCTTTGTCTGCGTTTGCGCCGGCCTTAATATATGTATAGAGGCGAATTAATAAATAACAGATGGGTTAGAATAGTGTGAATTGAATTTACGTGTTTTAGAATTATACGTTCTAGATTACGTTCGGTTTTTTAGTTGAGGTTAATAAACCGTTTTATCCTTTTTTAAGCAAAAAAAAAATAATAATAAAGAAATTGAATCTAGTGCATTATTACAATTTATATATCGTCTTGAAGAGATTTAACTTCACCAGTGGATCGTCCTAGATTTAAGACAAAACGTTTGTATTGAGTTCGATGCTACCGCGTTCGTGTGCAACGTCGCAGCGCGCGCGCATACCATTGAAGACGAAAAAATTGACATAGTCCGGAGCATGATCAATACAGAAATCTGTAGGGTAAAAAATTCAAAACGTAATTTGGTCTTAATCGACAGTTTGATTATGGATTTCAATCTAAAGGTTCCCCCGTGAAGTCGTTTTTTTTTTATCCAATATTATGGTAGCAATTTGGTTCTTAAAAGCTCACATAAATGTTTGTCTTGTGCGGGAATCGAACCCATGCCCCCAGCGCAGCAAGTGACCAACGACTGCGCCAAACAGGCAGTTAACTAATACTCTCACAGAATTATGTGAGCCTGTCTGTATATCTATATATATATATCTATATATATATATATATATATATATATATATATATATATATATATATATATATATATATATATGTTCTTATATGCAGACAATGAATACACCGATTTTAATAAAGTTTACTAGATTGATAGACCATACAGTAGCATAAAATATAAGCACGTATTTGTCTATCTTTCTGTCTGTTTATCATTAGCTTTTTTTTATAGTTCGACGGTTTAATCGATTTTGATGAAATTTTGTATCTACATAGAACTTATGTCTACCTAATATACAACCTATATATTATGGCAATAAATTGTGTGCAATCTAACATATATACATGTATTCAAATGTTGTCATTTTACATTGTGGGTCATGCTCATTTTCTCGGTTCGCTTGAAGATATAGAGGGAGGAGGGAGATATAAAAAAAAAGAAGAAAATGAATGAGAAGGAAAAGAGGGAGATGTTATGCGAGAAGATAAGAGAGATGTAAACACGAGAGTGAGAGAAATGAAAAGCGGGAGATTGCATTTGGGAACAACATCGATACTGGGATCGGTTCAGAGCAAGATTAAGACTTATAACGGGATCAAAAATTTTAATAGAAATCGAAAACCCTATCGATTTTTACTTTCTATCCACGCGAGCGGAGTCGGGTTTGTGTACATGTTTATGGACGTAGTTTGTTTTTTTTTGTTGATTTTTGCATTCTTCGCGTTTATTAGGTCATATTTTCTTTCATTGCCTTGTTTTAGCTGATACCGACTTGAAAACGACTAATTATTTCAATTAACAGGGTCTTGTTTTCTGTTGAGTTTATTATATTTATTTGTTTTTGATAATTGGATAATTGAGCATTGTATTTTGCAAGTGGCTAAAGGCAAATGTGTATTATATTCGTATCGAATACAATTAGCAGTTCATATTTTCTTTGCAGTCGGTTAATGAACTTAAATGCCGACTACAGTTTCCGTACATTTCAATTGTTATCAATTATTTATCGAATAGTATATCTATAATGTTCAATATAAAAAAAAAAAACTAATTTATGCAACTTTTACTTTTTATATGAATAGAATTATAAAAATCTATTACATTTAATAAAAACATTGTTTTAATTATTTTTCTGTTTGTCAGTTTCTCCGATTGAACGCGCTTCAGGTAAAAACCAGTTCATCGATTTGAAATATTTTGAACCGATTAATCTAACAAATTATGATAATGGACTCACCGAAAGAAAATTTATGCAATTTCAAATTATAGTTTAACAATATCATTTATTTGGTGACGCAACCGCCGCGATGTTGCGGTGCGAAGGGCGCGTCGGTGATGGAGCGGGGCAGTCGCGTGAGAAATAGCAAGTGAGGAGCGGGCGAGCGAAGCGGGGGGAAGATGAGGGGCGAGAGGAGAGGGGAGCGGGTGAGAGGAGAGGGGCGCGGGTGAGAGGAGAGAGAGTCGTGTGGAGTTAGAGGTTGAGAGAGAGTGAGCGACAAGAAAGGGGTGGTAATCGCAATCGGGTTCAGGGTTTAGTTATCGAGGTCTTGATATAGACCTCGAGGTTTCGATCGAGGTCTTGATATTCGACCTGGTTCGAGATTCTCCATCCACGCGAGCGGAGACACTGGCAAAAGTAGGTGTATAATGATTTATAGACTCGCTTCATCATTACACGCGCGATTCTCGTGTCAAAAATTAATAGCGTCCAGAATGGTGCGTCCATTACGCCTCTCTTGGGACGTGATGAAAAAGCCGGTCAAGTTCGTATTCCGGATTAGCACATCGAGGGTTCTGTATCGCTCGAATGTGAAGAGACTATAATATCAGAGATTATAGAAAGAAAGAAACACAATTTGTAATCGCACTACATATAAATTTGAAATATTTGCTCTAATATGATATTGATATAATCACATGTATGAACAGACGATATGGGTTGTACTGAAATTGATATACGAGTTCATACAGACAGGTGACAGGTTCCTTTAAAACAATTATCTTTGAATCTACTTATGAAGGTCTATTATTGCGATTTTTTTTTCTATTTCTTAACTACACGGTTTTAGAAAGAGAACAAATCATCAAACATTTAGGAAGTTAATAAATAGCAAAATATATGCCTAAAACAAAAAAAATCACCTAAAAGCCTTCAGTGCATTTTTAAACTCGTATTCAATTACTTCCTCATACGGTGGCGGTACAAGAAACAATTTCCTATATTTCAATTTTATGTATACAAAAGCACCGCTAATCCAATTTTGCGATTTCTTTATAAAATTGTTTTGACTCTGTTTGCATCAGATATGAGGAAAGGGAGTTAATTGTAAGGCTGTAACGTACGGACAGACGAACTGACAAAAAGCGTTAAGGTTCCGTATGTTTACCTTCGGCAATAGGGAACCCTCAAAAGCTATCGCTATTCTACTCATTCAAATTTTCTAATGAAAATCTAGCTTTTCTAATATAATCCGTGAAAATAGATTAAAAATGAAAATAAAAAAGCCGTTCATTTTAATTGCTTCTAAATTGTTGACTATTTTCCGTTATGACTTTAATATCTGCTCATATCTTGTATTTTGTTCAGAATATATAAGTTTATATTATATAAATTGTAAATAAATAAATATACGAAACGAGTAGAAGTCAATGGAGAGGTGTTTTAAACGACATGGTATCGTGTTCGATGTCGTTAGGGTAATTCACTGATATTTAAAATATCATTAAATATCATATTTGATATTCAAAAGTCAAATGAAAATCAAAATCGGTTAATAAATCAATGAACTACAAGTCATCAAAAGATATAAGCTGTCTCTTTCTTGCAATACAGTTGAATACAGAGTTTAGGCGTTATTCTGTTATGGCGCTAGTAGGCAATGACGTCACTTGATACTAGCGCCTTCTCTGTAATATTTAGCAATTTAAAAAGTCATTACTTAGGTATTTTTATAGTCTTAAAAAAAACACTTTGACTGCATTCTTGTTCTAATAAAAAAAAGCTTTAAATACAGCAATACATAAAAATAGTAAAGTAAAATATCCTATTACGGACGAATCGACGAATGAGTTTTTGACTCGAGTTTGATTAAACCGTTCGCGATGTGCCTCGGTGGGGTTGGTCAAGCCGTAGGCTGCGGACGTGGTCCCAGCGCCGGCGACGGTGATTATGAACGTTGTCGGTGTGTAGGGGCATTTACAAAAAAATACTGACGTAATACTGCATTAGTGCTAAATAATTAGACTGACTTGTCCCCGGATGCACTCACGTTAGACATAGGTGAATTTTTTTGGATAGGATTTGTTAACAGATTTTGTTTTAAAAAATTTTTAATTGAACTGGCTTAAAAAGCTCTATTATAGTGTTTTTTTTTTTAACATTTTTAAAACGAATACTTGAAAAGTTATAAGAGATATAAAGTTAACAGATTTGAAATCTGATAACCAAAATATACACCAAGGAGCAAAAATTACTTTTAAAAAATATTGAACTTTTGAATAGTTATCCAACTACACTTTAAACTTTAAACGATAGAGTACGCGTAAAAAGAATCCTTAATTCCACGATTTCAAATACCTCAAAATTTTTAATTCGTGTTTTGTTTTTTTTTTACGTAAACGTATGGCATTACATAAGACACGTGTATCTAGAATATCTTAAAAGTCGATGAAAAAACATGATACAATAATATGGATACAATTAACAAAATATAAATGAAAATACCAAAAAGTGCTTGTTATCGCTATTTTGTGATTTTTGTTATGTTGACACTAACGCACTAGCCCGGGTTTGCATGGACAGACAAATTCTAGTCTATGAGTACTTTAGTTGAATATAAGTATATAAATATTCATTCGTGATAATTTTTATTTTACATCATCAGTTCCAATTAATACTCGGTTAATTTTATTATTTATTAATATAAGTAATCCAGGTGCACCATTTTGTGGGGTTGGTTTTCAGAAAAAAAAAAGGATGAAGTGGAGACTTTTTTAATTAAGTATTTTCTAATTAAGTTCGTTTGAACGAAACTTTTCGTTTGTAATTTGAAATATTGCAGAAAAAAATACTGCAATTACATTTTTTTATTTTCGTACACAAAGCGAAATATTGTATTACGAGTTTTTTTGAATTTATGCCAGGTCGTCGCTACATGTATTTCGAAAAATGTCGAAATATATATATAAAAAAGCTTAAATTTAATTTTTTTACCTTTTCATTTAACCAACCTAATTGTACTCTACTCTGGATAATCGAGAACGAATGCTTTTTTAATAAAAAAAAAATCGATACTTTTTTACAACGTCAAAACGGTATCACAGTACCGTCAAACCGCGAAGTAAGTGCATATTTTTATTTGCTATCCCGAGCGAATTATTATATTATATCACATAGAAATTTCGCATCGCCTCGGGCGACGTCCCGAAATGTCTTCACTACGATATTAGCGGATGTCGACACGCTCCCTACAGGAGGATCATGAAAAGATTCTTGACCCTTGTTCTAGAACTATAATACTCTCACAAAAAAAAAAAACAGCGAGCGAACACTGAAAAGGGTCCGACATATTATTACGTCATATCCCCTTCGACCCGCGCCCTACGCGACACGATGTGTGATGGATATTGAATCTGATAGAGCCTTGTGCGTCATTTTTTATTTGTCGCAGTCGGGTTGCGCCCGGAAGTCTCGCCCTGGCTGCTGTTTGTCATCCCCGACGCGGGACCGCGGACCGTGATTAGGGCCAAAACTTCCCTTTAATCATCACGAAAATGAAATGCAATATGCATATTAAACTCGTAAATAGACTACATATAAGAATGAACTTTCGTCCGCGTGGAGTCTTGTTGGGAAATTTCAACATTTATCATAATCTAGGACCTTCCAGTTCCGGCATCGATTCGCATTTTCACTTTGTCTATGCCTTTTTTTTTCGTTCTCGCTCGCACTTCATAATTCCCCTCTCGCCTCTTCTATTTGTCCTTCTCACTCTCCCTCCGAGCAAAGCAAGCGAACGGACATAACCGACGAGTTCAAAATAAAATTACTCGATTCTCCACTCATAGGCGTATAAACGGACAGACAGACAGAGAAGCAAAAAACGATAATGTTTTAAATTTAGGATAGAAGATAAAATAGAGATGGACAATTGAAAGGATATTAAAAGAAAAGAAGTATTGAGAAGTACATCACTAAAGAAGTATACCACCGTCTCCTGTCCAATATATATACCTCGAGAGGGTCGAGGACGATTAAAAAATATACAAACGTGTGCTGTTATAGAAGATTCAGGAATTGTTATAACTTATGGAATTCGTGGATAGCAAATTCTTGTGTCTACAGCTATATTGCATGAAAAACATTAGCATAATACTTATCGGAATTAAATTTGAATTAAGCGGGAATTTGATTAGGTGCATTTTCCAGAAAAATAATTTCGCATGAAAGAAAAAAACGCGGTTAATGGGAAATGCATGCGACATATATTACATACGAATTTAATTCCAATATATATATAAAAATATATAATATATGTGAAGCCTAGGAAAGGTTTACAGGCCATCTGTCGCCTTCGAGCGCCAGGGGTCGCCGCTGTGAATGACGGCGGTTTCTCTCATTAGAGGGAGTATTTGGGCGGGTGTACTCCGCTCGAGATATAAGCAGAACATGTAAGCTGGGTCTATTATATCATTAGCTGATCTACATATCAGAAAACAATAGAGCTCTTTTCAAACTGGTGTGTGTGATGAGACGATTTATGGGAAAGGAAAGGCTGTGGCGGACGAGTGAGTTTGGTTATTGCCGTGTCTAAAATAAACTATAGATGTCGCTCCGTATAATAAGCGACGTCTAATAAGCGAAGAAATTTTAATGATTTTGCTAAAATACATTCACCCCCTAATTCCTAAAAGTAATAGATAAATGTTATTGCCGGGATAAATGTTATTGTTATTTAAATAAAATAGACAAATGTTATTGTTATTTAAATATTATAAACAGTCAGATGTTTCAATCGTGAGCTACTGGGATTGTTTCATACCGTTGTTAATATTTCTAAAGCAGTAAAAAACAAGTTTTATCTGAAAATCTAGCTAGATCAATCTTTCTATACTAGACCCCTGTGTATTGAATTCGTCAGACCCATTATCGAGAGAGCTATTGCAAACAAATAAATGTACGAATTGAGTAGTTTCATCGACAGCTCAGAGTTATAAAATAATACAATTTGAAATTACGTAATAATTACGTAACAATAATGTAATCTATGCATATAGCAAAATAGAAGAGGCGAAAAAAGTACATAAAGATATTTAAAAGAAAAACTACTCTGGGGGTGTTGGAAATGTTGACAGAATGCATTACAATGGCTTTTTCGAATTATTGTCTGTCTGTGCATTTGTTCCCTAAACTTGTAAAAACTACTGAACAGAATTGGATCAAATTTAACACTCCGGAGTAATATGTAGGATAAGATTTTATTCCGTTTAGTTCTATTTTCATTTTATTATGTTTATTTTAACAGAACCAGAATCTAGATCATAATACGAATCTGAATGAAAAGCTTGGACTGGGAATGGAAATTGATGGAGTCGAAAGGTTGGGATCGTGATCGAGAGCGGGACCAGTCGACATAAAAGTAGTAGTAATTCATTCGAAATTCACGGGGGTGGAGCTACGGGCGAAAACTAGTGTAATATATTATATAATACTATAAGTTAGGAATCCTTTAATATTTCTATATATAGAACTATATAAATTTATACATGGTTGTCTCGAAAACGTCCCTAACGATTTGGATGAAAATTTGTATTTTCATAAAGAATTATTTTTCAAGTATATCTATGTACGTGTTTTTACTGAAAATAAGATATAAAGTATATAAATGCTGCTTTATTTTGCGTCTTTTTCAAGTGATTAAATTGATGCTATGCCATTGGTTCTCAACAATAAACGGCACTACATAACATAGACTACCGATGTCACTAACTAAGTAAAATATTCAAGTAAATTTTGCAATAACGTTGTACATCTAAACACTTATACTTGGAAATGATCATGAACAACTTTTCCCATGGGAATTTATCACATTCCAACGGCAAACTACGAACGCAGGGTTCGCCATAAACGGGTTTTGTAGAATCATTAAGATTAAAGTTTTAAATTTAACACTGAAACTTAACAGTTTTAAACCGTTTACGGTACGCACTTGACCAACGTTTGTTCGGGCGTGTACTAGAAAAAAAAGTGTGTAAGTGAAACTTTAGATTACGTTAATTTTTTTTATTTCGTTTTTAAAATAATCGGTAAAATCAAATTATTATTAATGTGATTATAATTATTATTCAAACTTGCTTTATTGTGATAAAATTATTGCTGTACACTTTTGAAGCCAAAGCTTTATGGCAGCTAAAATAAGAAACATATTCAATATAAGCTAGGAGCGTTGTGACGGTGGAACGTAACGTGACGTTTTTTTAATACCGTACTAAATTTTCTCCCTACGTGCCTCCCTAAGAAGTATCACTTCAAAAGATGACTTTATCACGCGAGCGGGGCCGCTCTCGACGAATGAACGCCATCTAGCGGACGCGAGCGAAATTAACGAGTAGGAAATTTCTCTCACAACGTCACCGGCGGTACGTGCATCTAATAAAGAGCGCAACTTGATTTATGGCACATAAATATCGGTGTAATGGGGTTCTCTCGCAGCCGGGTCAAGGGCGCGGGGTCGATCGGCGGGCCTAGCACGAACCCCGTTCTATAGGACTGTCCTTTTCACGCCAACATAACGAATGAAAGAGACATACTCTAGAGAATTTTGCGTTAAGCGTCATGCTAGGCCTGCTTGGCGAGCGGGTTATCGGGCGCGAATAAAGTGTTCGGTTTCCTATATTGGTAGTGATGGGATGATAGCAACTTTAAACAGTTCTCGATGGCCTTCTTGCTTCAACCAATCTCAAAACTTCAAAATCATTGAATTTAGAGATTGGTTGATGTAATGAGAGAATGAAGTGAGTAAATTGGGAGAAATTGAACCCTTTGCCCTCGGCCCTTTATATCCTAGCCTGTGTACATGCGGACATTGAACGGATTCTAGGGATACGTAGGCAATATAATGAATGGTGTGTCGCTGCATTCGACCTCATCGATCATCTGCCTATACAACCCTACGGTTTCGTTTATCTAAAATAACGAATCAATTTTCGACAGTGTCTTCGTTCAATCGATATAGATGGATTAATGTCTCCTGATTTTTTTATATATTTATATTAATTTTCTATATTTATATTAAATATATATTAACTAGTTGACATACTTATGAATTTCTACGTTTTTATATCGTAGAATATCTTATTCAACCATGACTGCGATCTGGACTCTGTCTGTCGGTTTCTGATCCGGTGTTGCTGTTAAATCAAATCAAAACAAATCAAAAATATCTTTATTTCGGAAGTAATGAAATTACGCTTAAAATACGTCATTAATAAATTCTTTCTGACGTTACCACCTATTCCAAATGCTCATTTACTTCGAAAACAATGGGCAAGAAACTCAGGGCTTGCTCTTTTTTACTCATCAATACAAAGGATTGAGTCATTAAGAGTTTAGTTCACATTTAAAAATAATATGAAGTAGTTTGATACCTGAGCAGTTCAATTCCAAGGGCTTTTTCGTTAAGATATTCCGACACGGTATAATAGCCCTTGCCATATAACTTTCTTTTAATGAAACGTTAAACCTCAACAAATAGCAAATTTTGACTTTCACTTGGGATCTTATTATAAGAACTCACACATAGCCCCTTAAATGATTTAATAATTTTACTTAGGTGGGTTTTATAATGGTTCTCATGTCTAGTGTTAATGTTATGGACGTCGCTCCTTTTTTTGGAACGATTCTATGTCTCTTGACATATACCAGTTTTCGTAATGTATTCTGATGCTAAATTTAGGATACTAATTTCCATAAATTTCTCTCTCTAAGAGATGTCATCGGTCTCAAATCATAAACAGCACGAATAGCTTGCGTCTGCAGCATGCAAATTGTGTTAATATGGGCTGCGTGACCCCATAACGAAATTCCATAGGTCATAAGACTGTCTGTTCGAACCCCGGTTCAAGTCTACTCAACTCTCGATTGCCGTCCTCATATAGCTCTCAATTCCGATTAATATATTCCGTTGTGGCGTTGCTGATCACATTGTTTTCCTGCGTAGGCGCAACAGTTATTGTAGCGTTTAAGTAAGTAGTTAGGTACATGTGTATGTGTCTGTTTCCACTGATTAGTAAGCGGGAACAGTATCGTTATCCAATACATAACACTAACATTGCGAAAATGAAAGTATGGTTGTGAAGATGTGTGTTTGTTACTACCGAACAACGAAATTAATGAACTAAATTCGATGAAAATTGATAATTACAAAAAATAAAGAAAAAGGAACAAAATATAGGCTATTTAACTCAGAGATAGTGAAGTTTGCTGTAGGATTTTTCAACGAGATTAGTAGTTTCAGAGATATTGCCTAAAGAGATTTGTGTGCATACAAAAAAATCAATGAGACCTTTCACGAATGTACGAAGATCCGGTCTGCACCTTGTACACGATCATCCTTGTATCATTTTGGTATATTTTAGCTTGGATTTTTTGCTCAAAGCTATTGAACACATAATTATAGGCAATACTTAATTTGAAAATAAGGATGACGTCAATGATATAAAAAATAAATACGGGGAAGCATGTCCGACCGACAGAGAGGGATAAATATATATGAGTGAGACAAAAGATAGTAATGTGTTCTTTTTCCTTGTTTATTATTTTGTTATAAGGTTATCTATTATAGTAAATTTAATTTGTGATTGACGGTTAACAATTCTCAGAACGAACATTTTATTAAACAGTGATTTTGCACAAAAAAAAAATTGCAATTTTATTATTTTTCCAATGATCTATAAGATTTTTATTCGATTTCGTAGATATGTAAAAACTGTAAGCCGGATATGAAACATCTCCTTTTGTTCTTTCATAACATATTAGTCTAGAAATAAAAAAACGCATTTAATACTATTTGAGTAATCAGCCAATGATAAACAGAAAATAATGAGTATACACAACGAACAATTATTTTATATATACGAATAACAAATGTATTTTCATCTTGCTGAAATGCAAATTCGACGTAGATGTTGGGGCTTTTTAATTTTTAAATTTCCACTACGGGAAATCTGAAGGATTTCTGAAAATTCTAGAAGTTGTCGTTTTTACCTCTTTTAAAGCTTGAAATTCCATGAGAAGTCGACGTTTTATGGACTTAGGAAGTGAGTCTTTATGTTTGTATGTATTTGTGTAGGCCTGAATGAGTCGTGTCATTGTACGAGCGTGTATGGAGGTGTTTGTATATGGTTCAATGTTCTATAATTTTTGAATGGTTTTAACAAATTTAATCGGAATAGAGGTATTAGAAGAAAATTCGATCAATAAAGAGTTGTTAAAAATAGCACTTCAATTTATATTAGCACTTCGTATTACAGTCGTTTAAATGAATGAAGTGCGGGTAGAAGTCACGTCTTGAGGGTCCCTAATATGTACCACTTTTATAAAACGAATAAATACAGAGAATGGCGATTTATGCGTTACATACACACATTCGATCTATATATGAATAAATGATACTTTGCTTTGGCAACAAATCTTTATATTTCACCGCTAATGGCAATTTGCCAAATGCCAGAGCGACACCTCTGAAGTTATTCCTCTCGGCGTCTGCACATTTGTTAGCCCACGAGGAGTACCTCTTTGGCTGGGGACGATCCCGGCGCGGGGAGCAGGAGGTGCTGCAGGTAAATATAGGAATTACTTATTCAGGGCGCGACGCAACCCGCTTGGGATGTATCTAAGTTTAGCATAAAAAAAAACGTTGAAAAGTAAATCAGTTTTGACTTATATCGATTGCTTTAATCGTTTCTGATGAATATATCGATTGTGATTTAATGAAAAGTATCGATATAGTTATGTATAATACGACATTTCACAAAATCGATTGATTCAAATGTTGCGTGTCAGCGTCGATGGGCGAAGGGATTTTGTATTCCTAAGAACCATTGTCGTGAAATATGTACAACAGTTGAAGGGGGTAAATACAACGCATCTCTTATTATAATGAAAACGTGTATATGGTTTTAATAATATTGATTTATATTGATTTCATAATAAGTGTGCGGTCGGGGATCCCTGTCAGGAACGACGTTTTTTTTTCAATTTGAATAATGAAAAGTAAAGAGTACAATCAGAGTGTCATTTAAAATTTCAGGAAAAATATTATTTCTTTTAAAATTAGATATAGAATAGTGTATTATAAGTTATATTAAAAAAAATTAAATGGTAAATTTTAAGGGAGAAGGAATGAAGAGAGGGAGAGAAGATGAAAGTCGCATGGAGAGGAAGTAACGCTTTTTCGTTACGTTACGATTTCTACCAGTCAACTCTTACCGTAAGCCGCGTTAAGATACCTCGTTCCAATAAATCTTTGATACTTCAAAACTTCACATTAATCGATTGGTGACAATGGAAATAACGTTTAACGCCATTGCTAGTATCAACTTCGGCGTTCTTCGGGTGTGTTCGGCCGCCGTCGGCTAAACAGCCGATGACGACGGCGACCGCGTACGAACAGATGCAAAAGGAGATCGCACCCGACCTCGAGATGAATATATAATTTTGTATTCTTTAACGATTTTTTAAATAAATGAGTGCACTAGTAGTTTCTTATTTTTTTTGTTATTAAACTGAAGTTCCATTATTGGCAACATATTCATCGAAAGCTTAATTTATATGCTTTAAAAATAAAACTTGTATGAAACAGCAATAGAAGAAAAATACACACGTTCAGTGTAAGACGCGGGAATATGTTGCGTGGTGGGACATCATAACGAATATTTCACTTTGTGTTAACACTCGATTGCGCACCCCATCTGATTTGCTCACCGCGGACTAAATATGAAAGCAATTGTTAAGGAGTAAACTATAAATATAAACTAAAAAAAACATTTTAAATACTTCATCCTTGAGTCTACTGAACACTATTTGTTACGAAACTTGCTGTAACCATGAAACTTTTCAGTGCCACTTCCTCATTCTTACATACGGCAAAGATATGCATTTATTCATGCAAATCTGCAGCTGTTACAAATTGTTCAGCTGCCACCGAAACGACGCCAAGGGACACGGAGGGTGGCCCTTCCCCGGCAAATTGGTTTACAATATAAAAAATGCATACCTTTCCGTAAAAGCTAAAAAGGTATTTTTTACATATCTCCGATGCGCCCCTCTTAATGTATTTACATTCCGCAGGCGACGTCGGTCCGGGGGGAGTTTAAGGGCAGGGTTAGGGGGGGGGGGGGTCTGTAGCCAGAAATTTCATCTTCATCTGTATGCAAAATACATAGGAACGATTCCGGCTGGATGTTCGGGAGAGAGAGAGCTCTAAGCGTAATTGCGGAAGGTCGAGGAAATTGGCTGTTTCTTTCAAGGAGATCGCGGTGTTCGTTGAAATTGAACGACTGCTCGCTGCGCATTCTTTGGCTCGCCGTTGTCGGGTCGGATGTGTGTGGACGACTTCGGGCGTTCCGTGTGTATGACTTTAAACGCTTCAAGTGTATTCATGTATAAAACAGTTGATAAAAAAAAAATACTACCCGCTATCCGGACGTTTTAAATAAAGCCAGTGAAAGTAAATTGTATTTTTTAGTAACTCTGTTGTTTCCCAGAAGGGTAGGCAGAGACTATAGTCTCCACATGGTATGATCTTTGCATCTCTCTCTTGCGTCACTGATATCCATCAATTTTTTCAAGGCAGCTCGTCGGTTTCGGGTGCCTCGAAAATGGCCCTTCTTTAATATGCCAACGATATGGTCTATTTTGTAACGCGATAACTGGCAACCCCATATGAGAAAAGACACCGTCAACTTATAATAAATATTTTAATGAGCAGATACCTAAACTAACTGACAAAACAAATCTAAAAAGCGAACGTGTGTGATGGAAAGGTCGGCAAGGGTCACCCTAGAAAATCCTATACAGATCATACTGGTGGCATATTAAAAGGGCCAAATTTTAAGCACCCGAAACCGACGAGCTTGCATGAAAAGGTTGGTGGATGTCGGTGAGGCAAGAGAAATATGCAAAGATCGTACCGTGTGGAAATCTATAGTCTCTGACTACCCCTTCTGGGAAATAGGCGTGAGTTTATATTGTTATTAAAAACCAACTTTTCGATTCATCGTATAATGTTGTATATACAATTGCTCTTTTTTCGAGACGACAAAGTTTTTCGCTCACAGTGCGCCAATCTGACGGCGTATAGCCTGAAGCGATAGCGGCTTATCGGAATATTTTCTCCTCACAGTAAATAATATTTCTCCCTAAATACAACAGTCTACAAGACTGACATCAAGAAAATTGTTTATGTACGATATGATTAAATATTTTGAAATAGAAACACAAGATGGAATTATTTTTGTCTGAACTCGTAAAGACACACCTAATGAGGTTTGCAAAATTGAAAACGTCAAATGTTTACAAAGCACCTTGTTAAAAAAATATTTATATATCATAAACGCACAGACTTCTGTTTGTATTTTTGATCATACAAAGCCCTTAATAGACACCCAATTATAGGATAGACGACAATTTTTGGATTTTACGCATACGTTATTTCACACCGAGTAGGTGACGCGCGGGCGCACTGTCTGTTTTTCGTTACGTCAAAATAAAAAATGACGTTATCTCATATTTCGAACGAAAACGAGCTTTGAGGTTGATAGTTGGCCAAACCTTTGATTGGTGGAACTATTTATTAGTCTTATGCTTTAAAGTGCAATTAGCGGTTTGAGCGTCCTCAGTTTGTATTGGCCGAGCGATTATTTTAGCTCGTGTGTAGATATTTGCTATTACTTCATTCAACTACAAGGATATTGCAACAAATCCCGCATCGCGGAGAAGATTTCGCTAGACTTCTAGAATGCACGCGAAGTTCTCAATCCGTAGTAAAAATGTTTACACCCTATCCATAGGAAAAGATGTAGCGTGCTCAGTTTATGATTATTTAACATCAGGGAGGCGATCCTCGGATCCTATGGAAATTGTCACATGAGACAATTTTCAAATGTGTAATTTCCCTAATATACCGTATACAAAATGAGTAAACACATCAAGTTATGGACGAAATATGTGTTCCCACTCACCTATGCAAATTTAAAACAGTTTCTATTTAGAAATTGTGGATCTATAATAGGTATGACAATATACTAAATAATACTTAAAACGGAAAACGTGGTCCTTTAAAGCCTTTCAGTGTGGAGTAAAGAGTACGTTAGAGGACAGCAGCGGGGAGACTGTTAGTCGTGATTTCATTAAAATAAGGTGTCACTAGTCATATTGATCTTCTAAATTTAACACGTGACAACTGGTGTCGCGGCTAGGGTGTACCTGTTGCATGTCACATAAAAGCCGTTTGATAATTGCCACAGCTTGGAAATTAACAATGTTAAATTACTGCTTTCGTTGGACATTTCGTATAAAATGATAAATGTCAAACGACCACACTAATTCAATATCAATTATTAAGTTTATTGTATTAATTTTACATTCTATTACATATTTCTTTAAAAAATTGTCTCATGTGACAATTTTCACATGGAGAATCGCCCTCTGCTCTGCACCGCCGTTAAGATCGACTACCAAGCAAGTAAAAGACCGACCTTCATTTATTTATTTATTTTTTTATTATTTTTATTTGCTCCCATAGCATGATGATTACGACCCTCACGCATCTATTACATATCCATTTTCAAATCCATGACTTTTTCAGTCTTAACTTTTACATGACTCAAATCCATGACTTTTACATCCCTTTTGTTCGTTAGGATGGTAGGGGTATTTTTATTTAATATAATATACTTTATTTATTTTTTTAATCTTATCTATGTAGTTGTATTATTGTATTTCATTTGGCTTTATAACTGTTATAGATTTGTTTTCCATCAATGTAAGCGGCCAATCATAAAATATGTTCGCAAACCAGCGGGCGAGTGGGTATCTCTAAGTGTGACAAAAGAGATGAAGATCTAAGAAAGGCCTAAGAAAATTTAAAATATCTATATTTATTATACTATTAATCGAAATGAACTATTTATATTGGTGGGGGTCTAGCCCCTTACTTTATCTTATATACAATTTTATACTTTTGATTACACACAGTTTCACCCTACCACCCTTGAATTTCTTTCCAATTAATTTTCTAATAACCTTAAATCTTTCTTTACCGATTTGTCTTATATGCACACGTACAAACTAGTAGAGACAATCCTTACGCATTGCGCAACGACGACAGAGGGGCAGGCGCGCGAGGGGGATACGCGGGGATAGTTGTTTACGTTAGAGCGCTATTTGGGAATAACAATATTTTTAGGGGGGGGGATAAATTTAAACTTTTAATTCGTATAGCTCGTGAGCGTAGTACAGAACAATAGAATATTGGTGAATGTCTACAAAACATTTTAAATGGATATTGTTCAGATATTTTTTAACCATTTTTTTTTATAAAGCTCTGTTATTGTCATCTTTTAACACATTTTCTAGGTAATGGCTCAAAGTTGAGAGGAAAAGGACATAAAGTTAACGACTTTGGAAGCTAATGAGCCGTTAGCTATAAATCTCAGAGGAAAACTCATTTGAAAGCATTTAATTGGTATTTATATACCTACTTCAATCCACTCCATTCCGAGGAGTGCCCAAAAAAAATATTTCATCCCTCGGTCTTATATAAGTATAGACAGCAATACCAAAATTTTTTTTTGGCCTCTTTTTTTTATTTTGTTTCATCTAAAAGTACACAAAATAGATTACAAACCCTACAAAATCGCATGGAAAAATATGATAAATACACAAGTCGATTTAGACTGTAATGCTTAAATATGCGTACATAATAGCATGCTCAGAAGTAAGATAATACGTAATAATATAAACTAAATTATAAAGCGTGAGCAAAAGTTTACAAAAAAATTGAAAAATGAGAAAAACGAGTGTGCACCGAAGTAAAACTTCTTTAACTTTGAATAAAATTTTAATCAAGAGTTAAATGATATTGAGAAATAATCAAGAAATCACTGTTCATGTAACGCTAGCAAACTCGTAAACGAGCTACTGACTGATATATATACATATATTTCATGCACTGGCTCTAATAGGAAGAGAGAAAGAAAATGTGCGTGCGCACCATTTTTTTCTCTCTCCCTCTCATAGCGTTTCGTTCGCCTCGCCCGATCACACTTTTCGTAACGCTGTCGTCACGCATTCACCAGCTTACACCCCAAGTCGAGCGCGCGTAAAGAAGTTTTACTTCCATAAGGCGTATACAATCCATATTATCGAAACAGGATATCGTTTATACTGCGTTCGAAAGCGGAAGGTCTGCAATCGAATACATCAACGTCGCCCGTGCCAACGCCGGCCCTCAGGTAGTTGTACAGACGGATCATTCTGATTATAGGATTGTAAAAGGACGTATAGCCTTTGTAGGTTTGCAATGAAAATGTCCTGAATGTTCGAGATTTATAAGGAATATTAAAATTCGGCAATTATAATAACGTAGGTGAGTCCATCGAGGAGTGTAAAATTTTGTGTAAACTGATTAAATTTGTTTGCTTACAAGGTATTTCCAGTGATTGTACTTTTAAACGCATAGCATCTTTGAGAATAGTCAGTGAAAAAGCGGAGAAATATCGAATTATTCTATGAATTGAAATTATTCGTATATTTTCGAGTTTTTCGCGGATTTTACGTTATACTCAATTTATCCGGTTTCTAGGGTCTATTTTCCCTCTACACAATTACCACTGTGCAACGCGGGCACAAGCCCTTATCTATGTTCACCGCATTCAGTCGGTTCTCTTCTAAAGTCCAGTCTTCGCAGTTCAGTGGTGTTTGCAAGAGTTCTTTCTAATTATTTTCTGTGAATTAATTTCAAAACACGAATACGAGAGTCTTTTCAAAAAAAAGGATGTTTCTTCGCCGACAAAAATATTTTTTTGAAAAGACCATTGCGAAACACCCCCTTTTTTGAATAATTCTCGAATTTTCCAATTAGTGTGTGAAGTAACCTAATCTAATCTACGGATTGCACATTCTTAATTAAAACGCTACAAATAGACTATAAAAAACATTTATTTTAAATTTTTTACTGTACCTAATTTGGATTTATTTAAAAGGATTTTAATTTTGTGGTTATAAAATAAAATTTTAATGTTACAAGTATTAATTATTTTTTAAGAACGTAAAATAATTTGATTGTCTTTCATGTTATATTGTTATATTTTATTTTTAATGAGAACACAAACTTTTCAACCATGTTCAGAATTTAAAATTCGGCATTGATTCCTAATCAAATATTTGGGATTCAAATTGAATAATTTTTCCAAAAATTAAAAAAAATAAGCATTCAGAGAATCAGCGAATTATTGACGAATTATTTGGAAATTTCGTATTACATATTCGTATTTTAGAATTATTCGATACGAATTTGAAATCGAATAGTAATATTCGATTCGATTTAGTTCAAACCCGATTCGCAAACATCTACTGGGATCAGTAAAAAATTGAAAAGCTTGCATAAAAAATTGATGGATATCACTGAAGCAAGAGAAATCTGCAAAGACCGTGTCAATATCTGTAGCCTCTGCTTACCCTTTTGGGGAATATACGTGGGTTTATAAAAAAAAACAACACGAAGGAATTATAAGGTTGCGATATACAGACGGACGGACGGTCAGAAGTATTGTTTTTTTTTAGTTTTTGAATATTGAACCTTAAAAATATTTACCCGACTGCTGAGGTGTACGCATACACAGCCATTTCATTACAAATTGCAACTTGAACCCACCATGATTGTCCATTGGACTGGTTTCTATAGTATTGTCAAGTTCGTTTGTCTTACATCAGCTAAAACCCGGGTATTTCGGGGATAGAAGTGTACAAACATATAGAATTACGTGTATTAAACACCAAATAATATTGTTAAATGTCAGATTTTTTTTGTAAGTGTAAGCGAATGGTCTCTACTATCTGTCTCACTCCAACATAAGGGTGTAATAAGCACATTTGCATTTGCATCATTGCCAATTTAAGGTAGCATTCATTAAAGTCATCCGTGAACAGAGGAACAACGCGGGTCGCACTATTATATAAATTAGCCGACGAACTAAACTTTTACGTTATACGAGGAAAGCTAAACGGGCATATCGATTTTAACAAAAAAAAATAAAATAAATAAACACGTTCTCACGTCGACAACTAGATGGCGCTTCTGTTTATTTTGCTCGAATACACATTCGTGTTTATCGCTGGATGTCGATTTAATCGAAGCGCTCGCACTCGCCCGAAATTCTCATCGCTGTCTTATACGATGTGTGTGTCTGTGCATGTTTAATTTCGAGTGTAAATCCTGTGTATGGAATATACGACGCTAGCCGGTATCCGAATGTTCGCTTGGTATATCCAATAAGTCTGTCTAACATGTATCCATATGAATGTTTTGATTAATTTGTTTTTTTTTTGTATTTATAAGCAGTCAATTGTTATTAAATTATCACGATTAAAGACGGCATTTGCCGTAATGAAATTGAAGATTTGCTATTTATTCGTATTGTTTTGTTACGAATCAATCCTATCAGGGTTCAAAAACTGATATAGAGCAAACAGTAAACACTGGGAATAAGAAAAGGTGTATGTAACTTTATTAATGATTATATATGTAGTTAGTATATTTATTGTGTATATGCTACATGTATATTTGGTAATACTAAGATGCAGAAATGGACTACGGAACCACTTTAATGCTCTTAATTGATCGTACTTGAGAATGCACTCGAAACTGACTCATCTGCGCTCGATTATCGGTTTATACACTTATCGGTGAGTTATTCCAAATAATGTAAGAGTGTAAACAAAATCATGAATCACTTAAAAAAACAATGATAGTAACAAGTCATGTTCGACGTAAACAAACGATATTTCTCTTAATAATGAACCATTTTAGCTAATCAAAATACACAAACAATGTAAACAACAACCCACACATTTCTAGGTAAACATATGAGGGAACTAGTTTTTAATATTTTTAGCTGGGTCATTTTTTAATAAATTATTTCGTTTATGAGTGTGTTTCGTAACAGTACTATAAAAACTAATAAAATTAAAAACTTGTTTACTGAAAAGTAAAAAATTACGAAACAAACTAGCTGTTTAGTTGAGAGATGATGTTTACTGAATTGTAGAGTTATATAGATGGTGCTCATTGTGAGGTGTTAGACCCTTATTCATTAATGTTTACTGCAAAACTACATAAAACCTTTTAGTAATACATATAAAAAGCAATCCTGTCCGAATTAATGGCAATGGTACGTAGAATTAGTTATGCATTGCGTTTTTGGGAAGCAAAAAGAACGTAATGTATGCACTTGCGCCTGCAGGGTGCAAGTTTTGCAGTCGAGTCTGATGCATTAACGATATTTATTGATTTATATTTTATATATAAGATTAGATTTGTTACTTTTAAGCAAATTATTAAAATTTTATTCGTTTCAAACAATTATATTCTTTAACGCACTATATGACCATGAGGATTGTTGAATAGTCTTAAAAGATCGAATATGTGGGATATTATTAAAAAAAAATAATGATAATTCATCTTGTGTTTTCACTGTATCCAACGCGACCACAGAGTTATTGCCTATGGCGAAGGTATGCGCACCCTTTTCTACCACAGACTATTTTAAAGGTTGTTCACGCGAACTGTGTACGGGCTGTGGTTAGCAAAAGGGTTAGTGGCAACATTTTTCTTAACACTTTCCCGTTGCAAGTTAACCCTTCGAATTTCGTCGAGGCTTTCATGTTAACTCTTCCATAGCCGCCGTCTAACGTGATCTACGAGCTGCCAAATTTTATATGTACAGCTCTCTACAACTCATAATGGGAATGAAGAAGTGTTAACAGGGCATAATAATATCAAAAAACACTGCTACTGAAGCTACTGTATTAAGGTGGGGATAACTTAATTCAGTAGCAATGTTTTATGTTTATATTATTATTATTGTTGTGTCGTCTTTTTTGTTAAGTTTTTTGATGTTAATCTAACATTACCTAGAGAATTCTAAAGAGACCGAAACATGCAAAAAGGGTGCAAGGTGAGGGCTATATGGAGGATGCATTAATACCTCCCAACCAAACTCTCTCAATATTTGCTGAGTGGCTAAAGACGTGTGTGGTCATGGTGAAAAACCACACCCTTTCTGTTGATGAATTCCGGTCGTTTTTTTCTCTACTTCTTGCTTGAGTCTCATCATCTGTTGTTAGTAGAAATCCAGATTGAAGTTTTGCTCTGCGGTAACGCTCATAATGAATAATGCCCTTCCAATCCCACCATACACATAGTATCAACTTATTGCGGGTCAATCCGGGTTGCGCTGTAATCTGTGGAGCTTGCTTGCCTCTTGACCATGATCTTTTTGGCACGTTCTTGTCGTAGGTAATCCATTTTTCATCACATGTCGTCAATCTTTTCTAAAATGGTTCGATTCCATTGTGTTTCAATAGAGAATTGCAAATGAGTAAACGATTGATTAGATTTCTTTCAGTGAGCTCGTGTGGGACCCAAGTATCGAGAGTTTTTGTATACTCAGCTTTTTCCAAATGAGTCAAAACAGTTTTGTGGTCAATCCCCAGCTCTTTAGCTATGTTGTAAGAACTAATATGCTGATCTTGCTTTACTTGTTCCAAAAAGCATCGACTTTAATCGTAACAGATCGACCAGAGCGAGGTTCATTTTTGACATCAAAATTAGTGGACTGAAAACGATTGAACCAGATTTATACTACTCTTATCGACACTGCATTAAGTCCATAAGCGTCACAAATTTTTTCGTGGTTTGTGTCGCATTTTTCCCTTTATCGTATTAAAGTTTTAAAATTTATCAATTTTCTACGGTAGATTCACTCATTTTGGTGGACAGAAAATCAATTTATAAATGTCGGGACACCGTTTTTACTTTTTATTTCTCTTTTTCAAAAATGTTATCTAATTTAATGGTATCAAAACAGCACAACCAAAGAAATTTCTCTGTAATTTTTATTAGCAAAATACGAAAAAGGAAAATTTCCGACCTTATATATATATGGTCGGAAATTTATTACCTCCCCCATAGCTGCATCGTAGTCAGCCAAAAGGGCTGGACATGCCAATGTTTGTGCCTGAACATGACGCTGGTGCGATTTGGAGTATCGCAAAGGACGTTGACCGTATGAGTGCAAAAAAAAAAAATAATCAAATACTCCACGTAGCTTAAAACTTTTTAAAAGCATGCACAAGATAACGCGACGAGCGATCGAAGCTAATTGGTATCTACAGAACGGCAGCTATCTATAGATGTCCGTTTGGATGTCGCCATGAACAATGTCCCCTCGACGACAACATGATATAACTTCTGGCAGATATCAACTTCCATTCCCGATATCTTCCAAGCTATCAGTTCCCAGTATCATAACGAGGGATTCCATCTAAATTAAGTTTCGCGCCGACGACGGCTTCTTAATTGAGATTTATTGCGTTACGTGAAATACAGATGTAATCCGATCTGCGGCAAAATGGGCTGAAGAAGACTTAATTGAGAACTAATAAAGTAGAAGAAATTCAATCATATAAAACTAATAAAGTAGAAAAAGTAGAGGCATACAATTGAATGTTATGTGGACGAGACTTTACTTCCGATTGAGATGGTATAGGGCTTGAATCTTGATTGAGAACGATTTGACTGTTAAGTTTTTAATTGATTAAAATTAGATTCTGCCGTGATTTGAGGAGCAAGTTGACCAGCGCCCACCGCACTAGACCAGCGCGAGGACTAAGCCTTCGAATATGGCGATCCGAAATAAAGGGATTGCGGGAACTTACTCCCCAGCGAAACGATAACATCAGAGCAATCACCGAACCGTCGATTGTCTGCGTCTATTCGATAAACGTGGGATTAATTGTTGGCGCTTCGGAGTGAGCCAGTCTCAACGAAGCTCAGAATGTGTAGAAACGAACAGCCGTCTGGCTGTGACTTCGTCTGCATCACGCGTCGTCCGCTCTCGATTCTTATCACGGTCTCGTTCGCGATAACTATTAACGTTATCCGACTTTAAGTGACATTAATAGACATATAGCGTTGTATAGCAAGAATTCGAAAGCGTAAGCACATAGCTTGAATGTCATAAATCGATAAATGCTCTAAGAAATTGTTTCCTTAAAACATTCAATGTTTATTCTTTATTGGGGAGAAAATTTTCGTGAAGTTTCGATCTTATGGTGTCTCTCCATCAAATGCATCGAGCTCGATCGTTGAAATTATTCCATAGTTTGTAATCTACACTACATCGACTGATACAGCTGGCGTCATTTTGCTTTTCGAATCGAGCGTGCATAACTAATCCTTGGTCAATCGTTCGATATTGATCGATAATGAATGGTTGCTTCTACATCACGTAGAACAACTGCTCTACGTAATGTTGAAAGGACTTATACCTACACGTAACTACGTTATAGAGAACGTGAGAGCTGAGATATGTTGCGACGTGGTTGAACTTCAATCATAGAAACAAAAAGAGAAGAAAACGGGATTGATTACATGTCGTATCTGGTTTGAATCAACCTCCTGCTGAAGCACGTGCTCCCAGAATCTTTGGTGGGCTTGGACTTCAAATGCTTTCACGCTGGCTCAGTGCGGGTTGGCGGCCGTTAAAGACCGTAGTCATCAACGTTATGATAACGTCCGGGACCGAAGGCTTAATGTGTTCTCCGAGGAACAGAGCGTGTGTGATATGACTTGATAAATTTAAAAATTCATTGGTTAATTCGCTCGTGGTCAGCATCGAACCCAGTGCATGTTGGCTCGAAGGCAACATTTTAATTGCTGAGCCACCACCGCTCACTGAAATGGCAAGTAAGAAGGCCGGTAGTACGTCATCACTTCCGTCCGACATTATAATATAAATTAAGCTTAGTAAGTGATAGTAAGCGATACGCCCGATAATCGGCTTCAACGGTCAAACCCATCCATCAGGTTAATAGGAGTCGATAGAATTGACGAAGTAGACGAAAAGTTGTTTTGGACGATTGCAGCGATCGATCGAGCCGTTACTGCAACATTGAATAGCGACGGCAGATCTTGGCCGATCGGTGTGGTGGAGAAGCACCTTTAGTTTCTTACTCGTGAAAATTTAACAAAAATATAGAGTCGCTTCAGGAATTACAATATTACCATGTACATTACACCTGCTGATCGTTTATGCTGGCGTAGAATGACGTCACTCATATTGAGTCAGTTTTGACGTGTCATATTCGATTAGGCTGAAGCGGACAGGGTATCATAAATATGTTATAATAATATTCATGAAGCTACGCTTTTTGACGTTTGAAAAGCATCAGAAACTCAATGCTCACAAATTTTTTATATTATATCAGCTGAAAACGGCAGACTGTCCTGCCAGCCTATCTCATATTTGTATAAATGAATTGAACTTTATTCAATAATAAAATAATTTTATATAACAGATTAGCATATAAAAGATTTATAATATATATGTTCACATATAGAAGTTGATATGCCGCAGCGCCACCTGATGTCAAATTAAAACAAAGAGGATAGTTGAAAAACTTTTTCACGAAATCACGAAACTATCCATATACATGCCAATTTCCATGATAACCGGTGTTAAGTTTAACGATAATATATATACACAAATGTTCATCCCTACTAATATAAATGTGAATGCGAGTTTGTTTGTTACGCTTTCACGCAGAAACTACTGAACTGATCGTCATGAAACTTTGTATACATATTTTCAAAAGTATTAAAAAGAATATAGGATACTTCTTAAATAGCTTTTACCCCCGGATTCGTTTGCATTGAAGCTCTTAAATAAATATCAAAGTTGCACCAAGTGGCACTTGGTGCCATTATTTTAACAGGTGTTGGTAAGGGAGAAAGTGTTATCATGTCTTAGATTCCAATTGTTCCAATTGACTTTCCATTTCAACTCTAATACTATTAACCAAGGCCTATCGTACGACGAGCACGGAGGCACTGCCAGTTTTAGCTGGAGTGCTGCCTGTTGAAGTAACCCTTGTTGGACGAGTCGATTCTGAACATGACAATCATACTAGGGTTGGGGTCGGGGCGCTTAGGCGGCGGGTGTGAGAGGAGGTGATGTATGATTGGCTAAAGATATGGGATGAAGAGACGAATGGCAGGAAGCTGTTCCAATATTTCCCGAGCGTATAGGTTCCACTCAGTTTTGATTGGGTTGAGTCGGACTACGAAACTTCTCAGCTATTTACGAGACACGGCTGCTTCATGAAGCGACTGCATGAGTTGGCACTGAACGAGACGAGTGTATGTTTATGTGGACTGACGGAAGAGGACATGCACCACCTTTTGTGGGCATGCCCTCTTTACGATGACATTAGAGCAGAAATGCTAGGCTGTTTGGACGTGCTGCAAGTGGACCCGGTCTACTGTGCGGATCTCGTTGGTTCTCGGAAGAACTTCTGCAGGTTTAGAGAATTTACGCTTGCTTGGCACAGATTGAGCGGCGGACTGAAGTGAAGAAACAAAAAAAAGAAGAGGACTGCTCGGCAACGAAGACTGTACCGTAGCGTCATAAGCCCTATCAAGGGAGAGTTGTTATTGGGGACAAGATACAGAAATATTTAAATAACTTGTAAGAAGCATGAAGAGCTGCGGGATTAGATTTATCGATATCTCGCGGCGTTTCTGTATTCGACCCATATGACCTTGATATCGGAGGGGCCATGGGAGGTGGTGGGTTTGACCTTCCATTCCAATTCAAAAGGGTTCAGTTTCCCGTCAAGCTCAGCTTTGCTGTTACTATAAACAAAGCTCAAGGGCAGACATTACAGGTAGAAGGGTTGCATTTAGAAAAGCCATGCTTCTCTCACGGTCAACTATATGTAGCTTGTTCACATGTGTCTAATGCCCGAAATTTACATATTTTTGCACCGGACGGAAAAACTTAAAACATAGTACACAAAAATATTCTAAAATAATACTCTACATTCTATCTTTTTAAATTGTTAGAATATAAAATTATTTATTTAAGTTATAGTGAAATATATTTTAATCCGTGTTGTAGCAAATTATTATAATAAAGCGTGTTTTCAGTTTTTTGAAACTTCATTGTATGTAGTAATTTTAGAATACTGATGATCCCAGCCAAGCAATAAAATACAGCCATCATATTGATTCATTTCTATTGGAATATAATGATCTGTGATATTTATTTAAGGGCTTAAATGTGAGCAAACCCGCGGGTAAAAGCTAGTTTTTATATATAATATATGGACATGGTGTAGGTATTACGCCTGCATTACTCACATTTATGTTTAAATTACATCTCATTACATTATAGTTAATTTTAAGGATATCGTTGTCTTTGGGTTGTCTATGGATTTGATTCGTTAGTTTATAAAGTTTCATTTTATATAGTCAATATGACACTCAAACGGTCTTATGTAACTTCAAGGGCGGATTCAGTTTTCAAGTAGGAAAGGGTTACAGGGCTACGTAGTAGAGGTCTCTACTCGGGACGGGCCCCAATTCGGTGACAATAATGAGACAAAAAAGTTGCCTCGGTTGACTTGCACCTGAATCTGCCTCTGTGTAATATCACAATTGCCATTTAAAAGTGATATATTCGTATTAACTTGAGTATAATAGCTTCATTGATCGAGATATATCTTAGAATAATACAATATATCGATATTTTAATAATTCAGATCATATGTTATAAAAGATAAATATATTTTTTTTCATATGAAATAGATTTTTTATTATATTAAATCAATTTTATATTTATATAAGTTATATTGATATATAATAATCTACGTGGGTGGAGTCGCCGGTGAAAGCTAGTATTATATATTCTGAATAAATATTACGCCACGTAATTCATGCCATTATGTATTCCGATTAAGCTTTTGTGTTTTTTTTTTAAAGATAAGTTTTCCCTAAATGCCTTCATTAATTTGCTAAGGATACTGAGTTATTTTCGCTTTCTTACGTCGCGTACAGAGCTTTTTGTTATTAGACTTGTGTAATGAAAGTTTATTCGGAGAAAAGCTATTTCATACAATTCGAATACCGTCTAGCGAAAGCTAATACAGTCGATGGGTTATTGTATTTTCTGTGATGTTGCTCGTTCGTATAGACGGCACAGCGTAAGCGATCGGGCAAACGTTCACCGAAATCGTTTTTCTATAATGACCCCTTCGGAAGTTCCGATCGCTTTGGTGTACCTGGCCGTCCGTCCGTCCGTTAGTCTCTCACAGTACATGATTTTGGAGGCCCTTCGTCGAATAAGACTTGAAAAATGCTGCATTGACATAAAGGGTAGTGGAGCCGTGCTGTGGCCAACTGGGCTGCATCACGGAAGTTGGCTGTTTCGACCTGCAAGATACCACACTAATGACATAATACGGGCGTAAAGTGGCAGCTTCCGCTGTTGCCTTTAGTCCAGTGATTAAGAGCTCCGATGGCCAATTCTTCCCTCCGGCAGCCCATTTTCATCTCATTCGATGTCCTATTGCTCCCCAAAAGGCCGGCATACGTACAGGTGACTCTTTTAGGTGTCGCGTCATTTGGAATATCCATGGAAGGCGGTGATTATCTACTCTCTGGTCACCCGTATGCTCGTTTGTACCTCAGAATGCTATTAAATAAGTTGTGGCCAGCGTTTACTCCGCGGCTTTATCCACATGGACAGTGTATTAATATTTTCAACTTATACATGGAACTCATCCAACGGGCCTAGCATGATCCCCGAGGAGTGTATCTCCATACAACTGTCCTTCTCGCGCAACGTAACGAGTGAAAGGGACAAACTCTACAGAGAGGTTCTTGTCTAGGATACTCGTACCATGCTAGACCCGCTCGCGGACAGAGCCACGAGAGAAACATAAACTAGGGGGAAACCCTAAAAATAATGAAAAAAATATCAGATTTTAATCATCCAACTACTGCAGCATATCCCCTACAATATTTTCCTTCATATTGAAGGGCTCGTTGGCCCTCCATGCTGACGCAATGCAAACTTTAAACTGTTCATGAACATTGTCATCGACATCGTTAATACATCCGGAAACTGGCTTAATGTGTTCTCGGAGGCACGGAGGGTAATGTATAATTTAAGTTGAACCCGGTACCTAATGGTTAGAAGACAACATACACAGGGAACCAAAGCTGATCTTGGTAATATGATTTATTTGTTGAAATTTTCCTATAGGAATCATAAATAATTTTTATGTTAACACAATTGAAAAAAAAAAAACTTGTCTATGTCCACGCGGGTTAGTCGACGGGCAAAATGACTCTCATACTTTCTCAAAAGAATGGTATTTTTATTTCTTTATGATTTTCAAATTTTTATAATTAACAATCCTCACATGAACTCGTTTGCAGATAAAAATAAATTTTGTTGTACCGGTATAAATTATAAACCTATTTCATCACAATGAAAATATTTGCAATGTATAGTTGAATGTAAGCTTTAATTTTAGAATCAGTTTAAATATTTAAGCTGCAAGTGGAAGTATTTTTTGTCGTTTCTACTAATACTAGATATTTTTTAGTGAATTAGCAGGGGCAAACGAGAACGCGAGGCAGAATTATGTCCTATAATTTATTTACAAAGAAGATAATTCTGGCAAAGAATACAGTCTAGTTCTTATGTCGTTTCGAATAAGTCAAGGAGACTGACTTAGAAGCTATTTATTTCATCCAGATCGGATGAATGGCAGAGCGCGAACCGAGTACCCCTGGGAAAATGGAATATGGTGAGCCTGTTTGTTTGTTAGCGTTCGAGAGTAAATATAGCTCGGATTTGCAATCAAAATATACGAACTTCGACGAAGTGCCCGAAACCATAGTCGTAAACTTCAAAGGTGTCGTAACCGGATTGTAAAATCGGTGATTGTGCGAAACGTCCGGCCGGTGCGTTAATCGGTGGCCTTTTACAGAAAGCCCCGACGGGACTGTATGGGGAGCCGGTGTACATATTTAGGAAGGTGCTTCAGGCAGAATGAAAATTTGTGAAATGCTTTATTTGGTATTTCTGAGTAATAAACTCAGAGGAGACTGAAGGGTAGTGGGGTTTGATTACCCCATTAAATTTTTAAACAAAAATTTAAAGGGGTAATCCCTTTAAATTTTTGTTTGTGCAATATTTTTTAACGTATCCTGGACGAAATTTAATTTGTTTTTTATTTTAAAATTCATTATTTAATTAGCCAAAAATAAATAAAAAAATATTTAGGGTAAGCTGAGATTTAAACAATATAAGCCTAGTCAACCAAAAATAAAAATAGACATTTTCAAAAACACAAGTCGTATTGGTGCGATATCCTACGTGCCAGGTGGCCGAGATTCAAGGTTCGGTCAAGTTTATCAGCTTTTAGCCAAGTATGAATTTTCGTATTGAGATATATTGAAAGAAGTATTTTAAAAAAAAATCATGTTTCCTCCAATACCCATCTAAAAATGTTTACCTATCAGCTCTCCTACTAGAGACATTTAGATAGTAGACATTTCGTTTTGACAAAATGGCCGGGAAAATATCAGCAAAACCGACAGATAAAATAGATTTTGTTTACAATAACACAAAATTATGAAAATATCGAGAAATCGTTGTAATACTTATAAATATGAATAACGACGAGACCGGGACGTGCTTTGGTTTATTAAAAATTTTCAGCACATCGTTACACACTTTGATAGAAATTTACTAAAATCGCCATAATTTAAATAGAGTGAGATTTTTTTCAAAGAAGTAGTTGCGAGTTCAGTGGATTTCTTTATAAAAATCCAGTTGTTGTAAAAAGTAACTAATTTAGAGGTCGGCCTACCACTTAAAAAAGTCATGCACGACGACTACGCGCGGCTGCAGTTTATTCCTTGAGAATATATGAACAAAAAAATAAATGTGTGATGGTGGTGGTCGTGGTGGTGGTGGTGGTGGTGGTCATCTGAATAGGTCTTGTCCAACTACCTGCGAGCATTACCTGCTCACGACTTCTTATTTACGTTCGAAGGGCTTGAACTTCGAATCCACTACATTGATGTAAGTTTGGAACTGCTATAACTAACGGTTCTCACGATCGTCGAATTGACAAAATCCAGAACCTACTGCTTAACGTGTTTTTCTAGGTACGTACGGAGTAATTTAGTAAAAATCAATTCGTTGATTCGGTTGTGGACGGGAATCGTATCGTTTGCTTTTCGACACGCGGGCAACATGCTGACCACTCGGCCACGTCCGTCTGAGAGGTAAGAGATGAGGCCCGAGGGCGGTGACGCTCGAGGAAGCCTATCGTCTATATGCGGGCACTAGATGGCGCTGCGCTTGTTACCG